>JAODAL010056343.1:0-23341 GCA_025379985.1 Phyllomedusa bahiana | reverse complement strand
GTTTCCTTTATCACTAGAGAGCGGGGGGACATCAGGGAATGCCTCCTATCACTAGAGAGCGGGGTGACCCGAAATGCCTCCTACACTAGAGAGCTGGGACACACGAGAATGCCCCCATCACGAGAGCGCGGTGACATCACAAAGCCCTACACAGGAGCGGGGTACATACGAAATTTCCCCTATACTAGAGAGCGGGGTGCTCACTGAGAATCCTCCTACCCTTTAAGATGTTATAAGAGCTGTAATACCTCCTGTCGCCTGCGGGAGGCATTTTTGGACGTGATTTTTTCAGGGTTTTCTTTTGGAGAACATTCCCAATACCCCCTTTTCCGCCTGTCCCCATCACTCCCATCACCCCCACCCCCTATTACATGCTCTGCCCCATCACTCCCCTCTCCCACCCTCATTAGCACTGCTCTGCCCCCATCACTCCCATCATCCTCACCCTCAATAGCACTGCTCTGTCCCCATCACTCCCATCATCCTCACCCTCATTAGCACTGCTCTGCCCCCATCACTCCCATCATCCTCACCCTCATTAGCACTGCTCTGTCCCCATCACTCCCATCATCCTAAACCTCATTAGCACTGCTCTGCCTCCATCACTCCTGTCACCCAAGTCCCCAAATGCCTGGTTTGAATAGTCTTATATCATGTATTAGATGCAGGGGGTGCAGGAGGGGCTGCAGACAAACCCCTGAAACAGCAGCAACACCCACTCAGGGGGGAAAAAGGCAAAAAATTTCAAAAAGGGGGGGGGGGGTTAAAAAGTTATAACATCCAGATAGAGGGGGGGGGGGCTGGGGGGGTTATAATTTTTTTAAACACCCAATAGAGGGAGGGGGGGGGGTAAATTTAAATAACATCCAAAATAAAAGGGGGGGGGCCGGGGGGGTAAAAACTTATAACATCCAGAGGGAGGGAGGGGGGGGGGGGGGAAAAAAGTTATAACATCCAGAAAAGGGAGGGGGGGGAAATAAGTTTATAACATCCAGATAGAGGGAGGTGGGGGGGGGGGGGTATAAGTTATAACATCCAGATAGAGGGAGGGGGCGGGGGGGGTATAACTTATAACATCCAGATGGAGGGAGGGGGGAGGGGTATAAGTTAAAACATCCAGATGGAGGGAGGGGGGGGGGGGGGGTTAAAATTTTAAACTTTCCAAAAAGGGGGGGAGGGGGGGGGGGGTATAATTTTAAAACTTTCCAGTTTGGAGGGAGGGGGGGGGGGGGGTTAAATTTAAAACACCAGATAGGGGGGGAAGGGGGGGGGGGGGTAAAAGGGTTAAACTTTCCAAAAAGGGGGAAAGGGGGGGGGGGTATAAGTTTAAATCCAAAAGAGGGAGGGGGGAGGGGGAAAATTTTTAAAACCCCATCCAAAAAGGGAGGGAGGGAGGGGGGGGGTATAAATTAAAAAAAACCCGATAGAGGAGGGGGCGGGGGGGAAAAAGTTATAACACCCAAAGATAGGGGGAGGGGGGGGGGTTTATAAGTTAAAAACACCCCAGATAGGGGGAGGGGCGGGGGGGTAAAAGTTAAAAACACCAATAGAGCGGGACCCGGGGGGTTAAGTTTATAAAAAACCAATAGAGGGAGGGGACTGGGGGGAAAAATTTTATAAAATCCAATAGAGGGAGGGGGGGGGGTAAAAGAAAAAATCCAGAAAAAGGGGAGGGGGTGGAGGGGGTATAAGTTATAACATAAAAGATAGGGGGAGTGGTCGGGGGGAAATAATTTTAAAACATCCAGATAGAGGGAGGGGCGGGGGGGTAAAAGTTAAAACACCAGATAGGGGGGAGGGGGGAGGGTTAAAAGTTATAACATCCAGATAGAGGGGGGGGGGTGGCGGGGGAAATAAGTTAAACATCCAGAAAAGAGGGGGGGGGCGGGGGCGGGGAAAAAACTTATAACACCCAAAGAAAAGGGGAGGGGTAATAATTAAAAACACCAGATAGAGGCAGGGGGGGGGGAGGGGGTATAAGTTATAACATCCAGACAGAGGGAGGGGGGGGGGATAAGTTAAACACCAAAAGGGGAGGGGGTGGAGGGGGTATAATTTAACATCCAGAAGAGGGAGGGGGCGGTAAACTTAAAAAAACAGATAGAGGGGGAGGGGGGGGGGGGGTATAAGAAAAAACATCCAGATAGAGGGGGAGCGGGGGGTATAAGTTTATAACACCAATAACGGGAGGGGGGGGTATAAATTAACATCCAATACGGAGGGGGGGGTATAAGTTAAACACCAGATAGGGGGAGGGGGTGGGGGGGATACTTATAACACCAGAAGAGGGGGAGCGGGGGGGGGGGGGTATAAGTTAAAACAACTTGGAGTAAAGAGCGCCCTCGCTGGTCCCGCAGCAGAGGAGTATCACAGGATCACAGCTCGGACCCGTCTCCAGTCCCTTTGGTGCCGCGCTGATCGTGGCCTCTATATAATTGGGGCGGGGGCTGTTCCTTCATCTGATCGGCTCCCAGTGATGAGACAGCGGGAACCGAGCAGTTTCCATGGCACCCGGAAGCCTAATGAAGGTCTCTATCGCTGCCCTGTTACTGCCCCTATTACTTCCTGCCATATTTCATGTCAGATATTAGAATAAAAAGTGATCAGAGTCCCATCGATCCCGAAATGATGCCAATAGGACCTCGGCCGGCAGGAGACGAGCCCCAACTCAGGTCCAGAGGGGGAAAAACCAAAAGTGATCGGTCGCATAAAATTTGGAAAAAACTCACGAAATCCTTTCCCCTCTGCTCGACGGGGGCCCACCCGCAAAAACGGGACGCCTTTATACCGAAGAGGAACATCGGAAACACAAAAACCCCCCGAAAACACGCAATTTTGGGGGTTTTAGACTCCACTTAAAGTTTTGAGGGGTTTCCCCGTATTTCTATGAACCTTAAAGGGGTTTTGCCAGGAAGAGATTTCCTTTTCCCCTTATCTGCTCAGAAGGAAGATAAACAAAGCATGCGAGTCTGAACCGTGCAGGGTGAGAGGGAGGGGGTGAGCGAGAGCGAGGGAAGCAGGGACGTCTCTAAAGTTTACTCAAATAATAACATTACAACAGTAGATTCTCATACAGCAACCCGTACACTCCTTCCCCCCACCCCTTGCAAGCTCCTCAGTTCCCTGCATCAAAAGAAGTCAAACGGCACACAGCCAATCACTCCTTCAGTGCCCTGTCGTGTCTAAGCTATATTCACACGTTTAAAAAAGGGAAACTTTTTTTCGGCCTAATTTTACGCACCAAAGTGCGCAAATTACGGGTCCCCCCCCAGTCAACGGGAAATCCAAAGCCAAGAAGCTATGGATTACTCCCTCTCCCTGCCGGGAAACCCGCGGGGGGAGATAATCCATGTCATTTTCCTACCCGCATACGCGCCGCTACAGTGATTGTCTAGGGCCGGCAAAGGGCCCGGCCCCCCCCCACCCCCCGGCCAACGCGAACGGGGGGCGTAATAACCCCCCATTAGGCCCGGTAAACATACCAATGAAACTTTCAGGTAACTAAGGAGGACTGAGCAAGGCTGCAGCTCTCACAGGCTTTACTTTTTGTAATCACAAAATTTGAAAAAGTGATTAAATTACCCATTTTGGGGACCCATTCAACATTACATCGGGGCAAAACCCCTTTAATGACGCTGTTAAAAAGTCCATCTTGTCCTGCAAAAAATAAGCCCTCAAACGACTTTGTAGACGGAAAAATAAAAAAGTTCTGGAAGGTGTGAAGGAAATGACACCTAAAGGGTTCATTGCAGGGGACCCATTTATGGCATAAAATTCGGGGGGCTCAAGTTTTTGCACCAGGGCCCATGAGCCTGTGGGTGGAGAATAATAACTTATATCGCTCCGGTGCTGGGGGAGGTGGACACATATCACTCGGTAAGGTTGGGCGGGAGGAGTATAATGCTCCAGTGCACAGAGGGACTTCCTAACATATAACGGCTCAGCGCGGACAATCAGAGCTTATAACATTCCAGCAGCAGGAGGAGATGGACAATTATAACTTACAGAGCGCTGAGCTGGAACCGGCAGGTGGACTATTATTTGCTATAATGCTCCATTGAGAGGGGGATAAAAAATTTAAATTTTTAAAAAAACCTTTTTCAGGGACGAGTTAACAATTATAACTCGCAGCACTCTGGGCAGGGAGGGTCGGCTGACCATTATACAGTATGTTATAATAGGGTGGACTATTTAATTCTTAGCACTCCAGTGAGGGATGCACATTTATTACACTCCAGCAGGAGGGGGATTACTATTACTTATTACTCTCCAAAAGGAGGAAGACTATTATAAGTAATTACACGCCAGCAGAAGGACTTTTATAACATATTCCACTCCAGCAGCAGGAGGTAGACACTATTACTTATCACACTCCAGCAGGAGGTGGAATGTTCTATTTTATTACATTTCAACAGAAGAACTATTATAGCTTATTACATTCCACCAGCAGGAGGACTATAATAGGTTATAACACTCCAGCAGCAGGATGTAGACTATTATAACTTATTACACTCTAGCAGGAGGACTATTATACTTTACTAAACTCCAGCAGCAGGAGAAGGACATTATAAATTATTACACTCCAGCAGGAGGACACTATAAATGATTACATTCCAGGATCAGGAGGTGGACTATTATAAGTTATTACACTTCAGCAGGAAGACTATTATAAGTTTAATTTCTCCAGCAGAAAGGAAGCGGACAGTAAGGGCGCGTTCACACGGCAACGGACAAATACCGGTCGGTTTACCTGACCGGTTTTTGTCCTGTTTTGCGGCCGTCCCCACGGCCGTGCAGGGGGTGAGGCAGCTTTTCTCCGCGATGACCGGAGTACAGCCCTCCCCCTCCCATTGAGGTGTTCATATTCCGTCCAGAAACCGGACGGATGAATGAACATGCTCAATGGTTTTTGAGCGGACCGCGGGCGGAAAACCCGTGCAGTGGGGACTGTGGGGACTGTGGGGACTGTTGGGGACTGCTGCACGGGTTTTCCATAGAGCACAATTGTCCCTCATTTTCGGCCGTTTTTCCAAGCGGTCTGAAAAACCGCAAACCGGCTGAAAAACCGGCCGAAAACCCGTGCAGTGGGGACATGGCCTAAAAGTTATTACACTCTGGCAGGAGAACTAATATTGGTTTCATCTTTCCAGCAGGAGGAGGTCTATTATAAGATATTGCACTCCAGGAGGAAAACTATTCTAAGTTTCATCTCTCCAGCTGAAAGACACTATAGGTTATTAGACTCCAGTAGCAGAAGATGGAGGACTTTTATAACTTTCATGTCTCCAGCAGCAGGAGTAAGACTATTATAACGTATAACACTCAAGGAGGAAGATGATTATAAGATATTACACTCCATCTGTAGGAGGTGGATGATATAAGTTATTACACTCCAGAAGGAGGACGACTTTGATGTTTCATCTTTCCAGTAGAAGGAGGTCTATTATAAGTTATTACACTGCAGGAGGAGGTCCATTATAAGATAATATGCTCCGGGAGAAGGACTATTAGAAGTTTCATATCTCTAGCAGGAAGAGGTCTATTATAACACTCCAGGAGGAGGAAGAGAACGATTATAAGTTATTACATTCCAACAGGAGGAGGACTTTATTGATAATAATAATATTCTTTATTTATATAGCGCCCACATATTCCGCAGCACTTTACAATATAGAGGATATAATTACAGACAACAGACACATACATTACACAGTGAGAGCTACTTACAGATGAGACACAAGGTGTGAGGGCCCTGCGCGCAAGAGCTTACAATCTATGACAGGTTTCATCTTTCCAGCAGGAGAACTAGTATTAGAAGTTATTACACTCCAGCTGCAGGAGGAGGTCTATTAGAAGTTATTACACTCCAGCTGCAGGAGGAGGTCCATTATAAGTTATTACACTCCAGCTGCAGGAGGAGGACTTTGCTAAATTTCATCTCTCTAGCAGCAAGAGGAGGAGGTTTATTATAATTTATTACACTCCAGGAAGAGGTGGACGCTACAAGTTATTATGCTCCAGGATTAGGACTATTGTAAGTTCTTACACTCCAGCAGCAGGAGGAGGTCCATTATAAGTTTTTACACTCCAGCAGGAGGAGGAGGAGCATTATAAGTTATTACACTCCAGCAGGAGGAGGTCCATTTTAAGTTATTACACTCCAGCAGGAGCAGGACTTTGATAACTTTCTCTTCTCCACAGGAGAGGAGCCCTTAAAGTATTACCTCCGCAGGAGGAGAGGTGCATATAGTTATTACACTCCAGCAGGAAAAGGACTATTATAAGTTATTACACTCCAGCAGGAGGAGGTCCATTATAAGTTATTACACTCCAGCAGGAAGAGGTCCATTATAAATTATTACACTCCAGCAGGAGGAGGTTCATTATAAGCTATTACACTCCAGGAGGAGGAGGTCCATTATAAATTATTACACTCCAGCAGGAGGAGGACTTTGCTAAGGTTTCACCTCTCCAGCAGCAGGAGGAGGTCCATTATAAGTTATTACACTCCAGCAGGAGTAGAACTTTGTTAACTTTTTCTTCTCCAGCAACAGGAGGTCCATTATAAGTTATTACTCTCCAGCAGGAGGAGGACTTTGCTAAGGTTTCACCTCTCCAGCAGCAGGAGGAGGTCCATTATAAGTTATTACACTCCAGCAGGAGGAGGAGGTGCATTATAAGTTTTTACACTCTAGCAGGAGGAGGACCATTATAAGTTATTACGCTCCAGCAGGAGGAGAACTTTGCTAAGTTTCATCTCTTCAGCAGGAGGAGGTCCATTATAAGCTATTACACTCCAGGAGGGGGGGTATAATTATAACATCCAGGAAAGGGAGGGGGGGGGGGGGGGTATAAGTTATAACATCCAGATGGAGGGAGGGGGCGGGGGGTATAAGTTATAACATCCAGATAGAGGAGGGGTATAATTTATAACATTCAGAAAAAGGGAGGGGCGGGTATAAGTATAACTCCAGACAGAGGGAGGGGGGGGGTATAAGTTATAACATCCAGATAGAGGGAGGGGGAGGGTAAAGTTTATAACATCCAGATAGAGGGAGGGGGAGGGGTATAAGTTATAACATCCAGATAGAGGGGGCGGGGGGGGGGGGGCATAAGTTAAAACATCCAGATAGGGAGGGGGGGGAAAAAATTTATAACATCCTGATAAGGGAGGGGGAGGGGTATAATTAAAAACATCCGATAGAGGGAGAGGGGGAGGGGTATAAGTTATAACATCCAGATAGAGGGAGGGGGGGGGGTATAAGTTATAACATCCAGATAGAGGGAGGGGGGGAGGGGTATAAGTTATAACATCCAGATAGAGGGAGGGGGCGGGGGGGGTATAAGTTATAACATCCAGATAGAGGGAGGGGGGGGGGGTATAAGTTATAAGTTATAACATCCAGATAGAGGGAGGGGGTGGGGTGGGGGGTATAAGTTATAACATCCTGATAGAGCGGGAGTGGGGGGGTATAAGATATAACATCCAGATAGAGGGAGGGGGGGGGTGGGGTAAAAGTTATAACATCCAGATAGAGGGAGGGGGCGGGGGGAAAAAGTTATAACATCCAGATGCAGGGCGGGGGCAGGGGGGGTATAAGTTATAACATCCAGATAGAGGGAGGGGGCAGGGGGGTATAAGATAAAACATCCAGATGCAGGGAGGGGGCGGGGGGGTATAAGTTATAACATCCAGAAGCAGGGAGGGGGCGGGGGGTATAAGTTATAACATCCAGATAGAGGGAGGGGGGCGGGGGGGGGGGTATAAGTTAAAACATCCAGATAGAGGGCGAGGGGGGGGGGGATAAGTTATAACATCCAGATAGAGGGAGGGGCGGGGGGTTATAAGTTTAACATCGCAATAGAAGGAGGGGGCGGGGGGGTATAAGATATAACATCCAGACAGAGGGAGGGGGTGGAGGGGGTATAAGTTATAACATCCAGATAGAGGGAGGGGGGGGGTATAAGTTATAACATCCAGATAGAGGGAGGTGGCGGTGGGTGTACAAGTTATAACATCCAGATGGTGGGAGGGGGTGGAGGGGTATAAGATATAACATCCAGATAGAGGGAGGGGGCGGGGGGGTATAAGTTATAACATCCAGATAGAGGGAGGGGGCGGGGGGGTATAAGTTATAACATCCAGATAGAGGGAGGGGGCGGGGGGGTATAAGTTATAACATCCAGATAGAGGGAGGGGGTGGAGGGGGTATAAGTTATAACATCCAGATAGAGGGAGGAGGGGGGGTATAAGTTATAACATCCAGATAGAGGGAGGGGGTGGGGGGTATAAGTTATAACATCCATCGAGCGGAGGGAGGGGCGTGGGGGGTATAATTATAAACATCCAGATAGAGGAGGGGGCCGGGGGGTATAAGTTATAACATCCAGAAGAGGGAGGGGGCGGGGGGGGTATAAGTTTAATAACATCAGAAGAGGGAGGGTGGGGGTATAAGTTATAACCTGCCAGATAGAGGGGGGAGGGGTATAAGTTATAACATCCAATAGAGGAGGGGTGGGGGGGGTAGTAGAGTTTTATAACATCCGATGGGGGAGGTGGGGGGGGAGGGGTATAAGTTATAACATCCAGATAGAGGGAGGGGGCGGGGGGGTATAAGCTATAACATCCAGATAGAGGGAGGAGGGGGGGGGGTATAAGTTATAACATCCAGATAGAGGGGGGGGGGGTATAAGTTATAACATCCAGATAGAGGGAGGGGGTATAAGTTATAACATCCAGATAGAGGGAGGGGGTGGGGGGTATAAGTTATAACATCCAGACAGAGGGAGGGGGGGGGGGGTATAAGTTATAACATCCAGATAGAGGGAGGGGGGGTATAAGTTATAACATCCAGATAGAGGGAGGGGGTGGGTGTAATAATTTATAACATCCAGATAGAGGGAGGGGGCGGGGGGGGGGTATAAGTTATAACATCCAGATAGAGGGAGGGGGTATAAGTTATAACATCCAGATAGAGGCAGGGGGGGGAGGGGGTATAAGTTATAACATCCAGATAGCGGGAGGGGCGGGAGGGGGGGGGGGGTATAAGTTATAAAATCCAGATGCAGGGGGGGGGAGGGGTATAAGTTATAACATCCTATAGAGGGAGGGTTTGGGGGTATAAGTTATAACATCCATATCGAGGGAGGGTGGGGGTATAAGTTATAACATCCAGATAGAGGTAGGGGTCGGGAGGTATATTGTTAAACATCCAGATTAGAGTGAGGGGTCGGGGGAGGGTATAATGCCAATAGGACCTCGGCCGGCAGGAGACGAGCCTAAACTCAGGTCCAGAGGGGGAAAAACCAAAAGTGATCGGTCGCAGAAAATGTGGAAAAACCTCACGAAATCCTTCCACGTCTGCTCTGACGGGACCCGACCTGCAGAAAACAGGGACGCGCCGTTTATACCGAAGAGAGAACATCGGAAACACAAAACCCCCAGAACACGACGCAATTGTGGGGATTTTAGACTCCACTTAGAAGTTTTTGGGGGGGTTCCCTGTATTTTCTATGATACCGTTAAAGGGATTTTGCCAGGAAGAGAGTTCCTTTCCTTCTATATCTGCTCATAATATATATAAACAAAGCCATGCTGAAGTCAATGAACGCCTTGCAGGGGTGATAGGGAGGGGGTGGAGCATAAGAGCGAGGAACCAGGGAGCGTCTCTAAATTTACTCAAATAATTACATGTACAAGTGGATCCTCTACAGAGCAGACAGATCATACACTGCACTTTCTCCCCAGCCCCTTGCAAGCTCCTTCATGTTCCCTGTCATCAGATAAGAAGTGCAAACAGGCAAGCACAGCCAGATCAGTTTTCTATCAGTTCCTGGTAGTGTCCAATGTAAACTGTCAGGAAACTAAGGGGGACTGAGCAATGCTGTAGCTCTCACAGGCTTCACTGTTTGTAATCACATATATTTAAAAAGTGATAAATACCCATTTTGGAGGATCCCACATTAATATTACATTGTGGCAAAACCCCTTTAATGACGCTGTTAAAAAGTCCATCTTGTCCTGCAAAAAACAAGCCCTCAAACGACTTTGTAGACGTAAAAATAAAAAAGTTCTGGAAGGTGGGAAGGAAATGACACCTAAAGGGTTCATTGCAGGGGACACAGTTTTATGGCATCAATTTCAGGGGGCTCAAGTTTTTGCACCAGGGCCCATGAGCCTGTGGGTGGAGAATAATAACTTATATCGCTCCGGTGCTGGGGGGAGGGTGGACAGTCATATCACTCTGGAGAAGGTTGGGCTGGAGGAGTATAATGCTCCAGTGCACAGAGGGACTTCCTAACATATAACGGCTCAGCGCGGACAATCAGAGCTTATAACATTCCAGCAGCAGGAGGAGATGGACAATTATAACTTACAGAGCGCTGAGCTGGAACCGGCAGGTGGACTATTATTTGCTATAATGCTCCATTGAGAGAGGGATGGAAATTTATAAGTTTTAACGCTTTGTTGCAGGGACGAGGTGAACAATTATAACTTATAAAGCTCCAGCTCCGGGAAAGGAGCATAATTATAACTCACAGCACTCTGGGCAGGGAGGGTCAGTTATATTTTATTATATGTTATAATGTTACAGCTCCGGGAGGGGTGGACTATTTAATTTTTACCACTCCAGTGCAGTGAGGGATGCAAATTTATAACACTCCAACAGGAGGTGGGCATTTACAGGTTATAACACACCAGCTCAAGGTGGACTATTACAACTTATAACACTCCAGCAGGAGATGAATTATTATTGCTTATTACATTCCAGCAGCAGGAGGAGGACACCATTACTTATTACACTCCAGCATGAGGAGGACTATTATAAGTTATTACACGTCAGCAGAAGGACTTTTATAACATATTCCACTCCAGCAGCAGGTGGAATATTATATTTTATTACACTCCAGCAGGAGGAGGACTATTATACGTTATTACACTTCAGCAGAAGGATTATAATAGGTTATTACATTCCAGCAGCAGGAGGAGGACACTATTACTTATTACACCCCAGCAGGAGGACTTTAATAAATTATAACACTCCAGCAGCAGAATGTGGACTATTATAACTTATTACACTCCAGCAGGAGGACTATTATATTTTACTAAACTCTAGCAGCAGGAGAAGGACACTATAAATTATTACAATCCAGCAGGAGAACACTATAAATGATTACACTTCAGGAGCAAGAGAACTGTTACAAGTTATTATACTACAGCGGAAGGTGGACTATTGTAAGTTATTACACTACAGCAGGAGGACAATTATGTTTCATTTCTCCAGCAGAAGGAGGTCTATTATAAGTTATTGCACTCCAGGAGGAGAACTATTATAAATTGCATCTCTCCGGCAGGAAGACACTATAGGTTATTATACTCCAGTAGCAGAAGGAGGACACTTTATACCAGAAGGAGGAGTATTATAATTTATAACACTACAGGAGGAGGAGGATGATTATAAGTTATTACAATCCAGCTGCAGGAGGTGGACGCTATAAGTTATTATACTCCAGCAGGAGGAGGACTTTGCTAAGTTTCAACTCTCCAGCAGGAGGAGGAGGTTCATTATAAGTTATTAAGCTCCCGGAGGAGAACTATTAGAAGTTTAATTTCTCAACCAGAAGGTCTGTTATAACACTCCAGCAGGAGGAGGTCTATTATAAGTTATTACACTCCAACTGCAGGAGGAGGACTTTGATAACTTTCTCTTCTCCAGCAGCAGGAGGAGGTCCATTATAAGCTATTACTCTCCAGCAGGAGGAGGTCCATTATAAGTTATTACACTCCAGCAGGAGGAGGTCCATTATAAGTTATTACACTCCAGCAGGAGGAGGAGGTTCATTCTAAGTTTTAACAATCCAGCAGGAGGAGAACTTTGCTAAGTTTCTCTTTTCCAGCAGCAGGAGGAGGTCCATTATAAGTTATTACACTACATAAGGTGGAGGACCATTATAATTTATTATGCTCCAGCAGGAGGAGGACTTTGCTAAGTTTCATCTCTCCACCAGGAGGACTATTATAAGTTATTACACTCCAGCAGCAGGAGGAGGACTTTGCTAAGTTTCAGCTCTCCAGCAGGAGGAGGACTATGATAATTTATTACACTCCAGCATGAGAAGGTGCATTATAAGTTATTACACTCCAGCAGGAGGAGATCTTTGCTAAGTTTCATCTCTCCAGCAGGAGGAGGTACATTATAAGTTATTACTCTCCAGCAGGAGGAGGACTTTGCTAACGTTCTCTTCTCCAGCAGGAGGAGGAAGTCTATTAAAAAGTTATTATGCTCCAGCGGGGGAGGACTTTGCAAGTTTCTCTTTTCAGCGGGAGGGGGAGGTGCTTTATAATTTTATTACACTCAGAGGAGGAGGACTTTGTAAGTTTATCCCCCCCAACAGGAGGACTATTTTAATTTTTAACCCCAGCAGCAGGAGGAACTTGCTAAAGTTTCAGCTTTCCAGCGGAGGGGGGATTTATAAGTTATTACACTCCAACAGGAGGAGGAGGACGTTGCTAAGTTTCATCTCTCCACCAGGAGGGGGAGGTCCATTATAAGTTATTACGCTCCAGCAGGAGGAGGGGCTTTGCTAACTTTCTCTTCTCCAGCAGGAGGAGGTGCATTATAAGTTATTACGCTCCAGCAGGAGGAGGACTTTGGTAACTTTCACCTCTCCAGCAGGAGGAGGTCCATTATAAGTTATTACGCTCCAGCAGGAGGAGGACTTTGCTAAGTTTCATCTCTCCAGCAGGAAGAGGAGGTGCATTATAAGTTATTACGCTCCAGCAGGAGGAGGTCCATTATAAGTTATTACACTCCAGCAGGAGGAGGTCTATTATAAGTTATTACGCTCCAGCAGGAGGAGGTCTATTATAAGTTATTACGCTCCAGCAGCAGCAGGACTTTGTTAACGTTCTCTTCTCCAGCAGCAGGAGGAGGTGCATTATAAGTTATTACGCTCCAGCAGGAGGAGGACTTTGCTATGTTTCTCCTCTCCAGCAGGAGGAGGTCTATTATAAGTTATTACGCTCCAGTAGGAGGAGGTCTATTATAAGTTATTACGCTCCAGCAGCAGGGAGGAGGACTTTGGTAACTTTCTCTTCCCCAGCAGCAGGAGGAGGATCATTATAAGTTATTACGCTCCAGCAGCAGCAGGACTTTGGTAACTTTCTCTTCTCCAGCAGCAGGAGGAGGTCTATTATAAGTTATTACGCTCCAGCAGGAGGAGGACTTTGCTAAGTTTCTCCTCTCCAGCAGGAGGAGGTCTATTATAAGTTATTACGCTCCAGTAGGAGGAGGTCCATTATAAGTTATTACGCTCCAGCAGCAGCAGGAGGCTTTGCTAATTTCTTCTCCCCGCAGGGGGTAGGTTTGCATTATAATTTATTACGCTCCAGCAGCAGCAGGAGGAGGACTTTGGTAACTTTCTCTTCACCAGCAGCAGGAGGAGGTCTATTATAAGTTATTACGCTCCAGCAGCAGCAGGACTTTGGTAACGTTCTCTTCTCCAGCAGGAGGAGGAGGTGCATTATAAGTTATTACGCTCCAGCAGGAGGACTTTGGTAACTTTCTCTTCTCCAGCAGGAGGAGGTGCATTATTAGTTATTACGCACCAGTAGGAGGAGGTCTATTATAATTTATTACGCTCCAGCAGCAGCAGGAGGAGGACTTTGGTAACTTTCTCTTCTCCAGCAGGAGGAGGTCCATTATAAGTTATTACGCTCCAGCAGCAGCAGGACTTTGGTAACTTTCTCTTCCCCAGCAGCAGGAGGAGGTCTATTATAAGTTATTACGCTCCAGCAGGAGGAGGACTTTGCTAAGTTTCTTCTCTCCAGCAGGAGGAGGAGGTGCATTATAAGTTATTACGCTCCAGCAGCAGCAGCAGCAGCAGGAGGAGGACTTTGGTAACTTTCTCTTCCCCAGCAGCAGGCGGACTTTTATCAGAAGTTGCTCGGCTCCCGCAGCAGCAGCAGCAGTGCCGTGTCCCCCGGTGCGGGGAGGGGCGGCGAGCATTATATGCTATATCGCTCCGGCGCGGGGAGGACCTATGCCAGCGGGCTGGAGCTGGGAGGAGGCGGCGGCGGCAGCAGAGACCTGTGACTCCGGAGGGGAGCGCTCACCGCGGGCTGCAGGCTGGGGCGCAGCATGGGGACATGAGGTTGTCCGGCCGGTGCCAGCATGAAGCCGCCGCCGGAGAGCCCGGACAGGAACGGCTACGTGCGCGGCAGCGTGAGCCCGCTGCCCCCGGACCCCGCGCCATGGGGCCGGCTCGTGGTGTGCGCGGCCGGCGCGGTGCTGCTCGCCGGGCTGCTGCTGCTGCTGGGCTGGGCGCACTGCCTGCTGCTCGCCCTCAGCCCGCTCTTCAGCCTCGGCTGCGCCTTCTTCTTCGTCAGCGGCTTCCTGACGCGGTCCGGTCGGCGCGGAGGCTGCTGGCTGTTGGCGCTGCCGCTGTGCTGCTGCTGCGGGGAGCTGCTGCTGCCGGGCGCCGGCGATGAGCTGCGGCTGCTGGCCGTGCTGCTCCCCGTGGGGCTGCTGGCGCTGTGGCGGGGGCTGCGGCTGCGCCACGCCGTGCTGCTGCTGCTCTTCTCCGGCCTGGTGTGGCTGGTGTCCCGCAGCAGCCTGGCCGCCCTGCCCCGCGCCCTCAGAGCCCTGGGCGGCTGCCTGGTGGGGCTGGCCGGCTCGCTGCTGGCGCTGGGCTCCGGCCGCTGCCGCCCGGGAGGAGGAGGAGGAGGGGAGGAGGCGCCGCTGCTGCTGGCGCGGAGCTCGGCCGCGGCGGCGCTGGAGGACAAGGTGCCGGTGATCCGGCCGCGGCGCCGCTCCAGCTGCGTGTCCCTGGGGGAGACGTCCGGATACTACAGCGGCAAGATGTCCCGGAGGCCGTCCCTGCCGTGCATCTCCCGGGAGCAGGTGAGAGGCGCCCGTTCACACGACGCGGCTTCTGCAACTTCCTCTGCGACTTCTGCTTAACCCTTTCCTTCAGGGTTTGCTGAATACTTTGTGGTGCTCGGCCCTGGTGGGAACTAATGGGGAGTGAGGGTATGGGGGCTGCGCTGGGCTCGCAGGTTGCGGGTGGGGGTGTCGCCGCGCTCGCAGGGTGCGGGGTGTGTTGGCGCCGCGCTCGCAGGTTGCGGGTTGTGTTGGTGCTGCGCCGCGCTCGCAGGTTGCGGGTTGTGTTGTTGCTGCGCCGCGCTCGCAGGTTGCGGGTTGTGTTGTTTGCTGGCCGCGCTCGCAGGTTTTCGGGTTGGGTCGTCGCCGGCGCTCGCAGGTTGCGGGTTGGGTCGTCGCCGCGCTCGCAGGTTGCGGGTTGGGTCGTCGCCGCGCTCGCAGGTTGCGGGTTGGGTCGTCGCCGCGCTCGCAGGTTGCGGGTTGGGTCGTCGCCGCGCTCGCAGGTTGCGGGTTGGGTCGGCGCCGCGCTCGCAGGTTGCGGGTTGGGTCGGCGCCGCGCTCGCAGGTTGCGGGTTGGGTCGGCGCCGCGCTCGCAGGTTGCGGGTTGTGTCGTGTCTGCGCCGCGCTCGCAGGTTGCGGGTTGTGTCGTTGCTGCGCCGCGCTCGCAGGTTGCGGGTTGGGTCGGCGCCGCGCTCGCAGGTTGCGGGTTGGGTCGGCGCCGCGCTCGCAGGTTGCGGGTTGGGTCGGCACCGCGCTCGCAGGTTGCGGGTTGGGTCGTCGCCGCGCTCGCAGGTTGCGGGTTGTGATATTGCTGCACCGTGGTCATGTTGTGGTTCGTGATGTTGCTGCGCTGAGGTCACAGATGGCGGTTTGTGATGTTTCTGCGCCGCGCTCATAAGTTGCGGGTTCAGCCTGCTGCGCTGCGCTCATAAGCTTTGTGTCGCTGCTGCGTTCTGTTTGTGGTGCTTTCTTCTTGTCGATTGTTTGTGTTCTCTACGTTTTTCGCCGCTGCGCTTGGTGTCGGTGCGGGCGCCGCTGTGACGTGCTGGTCGAGGGTCTGGTGTGACTGTGATGGAGCCGCTGGTTGGAGCCTCGTCGGCCTCAGTCTGCGCCTTCCCAAATTTTTTTTTCCCGCGGTTTTTGGGACGCAAGGCAGTATTGAGGGAAAGGCGCCCCCTCCAGCGCAGAAGATGGGCAACCTTTTTTCCAAGCATTAGTAAGTTGAGGGGTTCCTGCCCAAAACGGGGCGGCGCGGGGGCGGGGATCGTTGATAGGGAAAAAAACCGCGCAGTGCAAGATGGTGGCTCTGTATAGTAAGTCTCCGCCAAAATGGGCCGCCAAATCCTTCCCTGTTGTGTCTATAGGGCCCCATTCATGGAAAAAGCCCCCCCAGGAAGTTTCCCCCCCCGGGGGCCCCGGGGAGGCGGCTGTATTTCTCCAGTCCACTTAGAAAGGAAAAATGGGCGTGGTCGGCGGATTTTTGGGGAGCTGGTCGGCGGCTGTGGGGGGTGGTGGGGGCTGTGGGGCCTGGTGGCGGTGTGGGGGCCTGGTGGCGGCTGTGGGGCCCCGGTCGGGGGCTGTGGGGCTCGTTCGGGGGTGGGGGGCCCCGGGCGGGGCTGTGGGGCCCTGGTTTTGGGCGCTGGCGGCGGCTGGGGGCCGGTCGGGGCTGTGGGCCCTGGTTACTATGGGGGCCCCGGTCGGCGGCTGTGGGCCCTGGTTTTGGGCCCGGTCGGGGCTTTTGGGGTGGTTCTTGGGCCTGGTCGGCGGTGTGGGCCGGGGTTTTTGGGGGCCCCGGGCGGCGGCTGTGGGGCCCCGGTCCGGTGTGGGGCCTGGTCGGGGTGTGGGGGGCCCCGGGCGGGGGCTGTGGGGCCCCGGTACTATTGGGTTGGTCGGCGGGTGGGCGTGGCGGGGCTGTGGGGCCTGGTCGGGGCCCGTGGGGCATGGGCGGGGCGTGGGGCCCCGGTCGGCGGCTGTTTGGGGGCCCTGGTGGAGGTGGGGCGGGTCGGCGCCTGTGGGGCGCTGGTCGGCGACTGTGGGGCGCTGGTCGGCGACTGTGGGGCGCTGGTCGGCGACTGTGGGGCCCTGGTCGGCGGCTGTGGGGCCCTGGTCGGTGGCTGTGGGGCCCTGGTCGGCGGGTGTGGGGCCCTGGTCGGCGGCTGTGGGGCCCTGGTCGGCGGCTGTGGGGCCTGGTCGGTGGCTGTGGGCGCTGGTCGGCGGCTGTGGGCCCTGGTTACTATGGGCTCTGGTCGGCGGCTGCGGGGCCCTGGTCGGCGGCTGTGGGCCCTGGTTACTATGGGCTCTGGTCGGCGGCTGTGGGCGCTGGTCGGTGGCTGTGGGGTTCTGGTCGGCGGCTGTGGGTTCTGGTCGGCGGCTGTGGGTTCTGGTTACTATGGGCTCTGGTCGGCGGCTGGGGGCTCTGGTCGGCGGCGGTGGGGCACGGGTCAGCGGCTGTGGGCTCTGGTCACTATGGGCTCTGGTCGGCGGCTGTGGGGCACTGGTCGGCGGCTGTGGGGCACTGGTCGGCGGCTGTGGGGCGCTGGTCGGCGGCTGTGGGCGCTGGTCGGCGGCTGTGGGCCCTGGTTACTATGGGCGCTGGTCGGCGGCTGTGGGGCCCTGGTCGGCGGCTGCGGGGCCCGGGTCGGCGGCTGCGGGCCCTGGTTACTATGGGCTCTGGTCGGCGGCTGTGGGCCCTGGTTACTATGGGCTCTGGTCGGCGGCTGTGGGCCCTGGTCGGCGGCTGTGGGCCCTGGGCGGAGGCGGTGGGCCCTGGGCGGCGGCGGTGGGCTCTGGTTACTATGGGCCCTGGTCGGCGGCTGTGGGGCCCTGGTCGGCGGCTGTGGGGCCCTGGTCGGCGGCTGTGGGGCCCTGGTTACTATGGGCCCTGGTCGGCGGCTGTGGGGCCCTGGTCGGCGGCTGTGGGCGCTGGTTACTATGGGCCCTGGTCGGCGGCTGTGGGGCCCTGGTCGGCGGCTGTGGGCCCCTGGTTACTATGGGCTCTGGTCGGCGGCTGTGGGGCCCTGGTCGGCGGCTGTGGGCGCTGGTCGGCGGCTGTGGGGCCCTGGTCGGCGGCTGTGGGGCCCTGGTCGGCGGCGGTGGCCTGGTGGCGGCGGTGGGCTCTGGTCGGCGGCCGTGGGGCCCTGGTCGGTGGCTCTGGTCGGCGGCTGTGGGTTCGGGTCGGCGGCTGTGGGCCCTGGTGACGCTGGGCCCTGGTCGGCGGCTGTGGGCGCTGGTCGGCGGCTGTGGGCCCTGGTTACTATGGGCCCTGGTCGGCGGCTGTGGGGCTGGTGGGCGGTGGGGGTGGGGCCCTGGTCGGGGGCGGTGGGCCTGGTACTATGGGCGCTGGTGGGGCTGTGGGTCTGGTCGGCGGCTGTGGCCCTGGTTACTATGGGGCTGGTCGGCGGCTGTGGGCCCGGGTTACTAGGGGCTGGTCGCGCGGCTGTGGGGCGGTCGGCGGCTGTGGGGCCCTGGTCGGCGGCTTGGGCCCTGGTCGGGGGGGCTGGGGGCCCCTGGTTCATGGGCCCTGGTCGGCGGCTGTGGGCCCTGGTTACTATGGGCTCTGGTCGGCGGCTGTGGGCCCTGGTTACTATGGGCCCTGGTCGGCGGCTGTGGGGCCCTGGTCGGCGGCTGTGGGGTGCGGTCGGGGCTTTTTGGGGGCGGTCGGCGGGGCTGTGGGGCCCTGGTCGGTGGCTGTGGGGCCCGGGTCGGCGTCTGCGGGGCGCTGGTGTCTCTGGGCTCTGGTCGGCGGCTGTGGGGCCCTGGTCGGCGGCTGTGGGGCCCTGGTCGGTCGCTGTGGGCGCTGGTCGCAATGGGCGCTGGTTAGTTGCTATGGGCGCTGGTTGGTTGCTATGGGCTCTGGTCGCTATGGGTGCTGGTTGCTATGGGCACTAAAAACAGTCTTGCTGCCAGACCATTTTCATCAATAAGGCCTGTAGACTCTTGCTCCCTGTTTTCAGCACTCACAGGGGAGAGGCCGGCTACAGTGAAGTGTAATAATCTACGCGTGATCCCTACTGCAGATCACATATCTCCAGCTCTGAGACCCCGCTAGATGTGACCGATATCGGCCGCTCCTCTTATAACGCTGCTGTACTGTAATAAGATGGGATATCGGCTCCTCTTATAACACTGCTGTACTGTAATAAGATGGGATATCGGCTCCCTCTATATAAATGCTGTATGTAAAAAGATGGGATATCAGCCCCTCTTATATCACTGCTGTACTGTAATAAAGAAGGGATATCGGCCGCTCCTCTTATAACCCATTTTGTACTGTAATAAGATGGGGATCGGCCGCTCTCTTTATAACGCTGCTGTACTGTAATAAGATGGGATATCGGCCGCTCCTTTAAAACCCCTGCTGTCTGTAATAAGATGGGATATCGGCGGGCTCCTTTTAACACTGTCTAAAATAAGATGGGTAGGGGTCCTCTTATAACACTTTGTACTGTAAAAAGAGGGGATATGGTCCTCTTATAACATGCTGGTACTTAATAAGATGGGAAAAAGGCAGTCCTTTAAAACCCGCGACTTAAAAGATGGGTATCGGCAGCTTCTTTTTAAAATGCTGTACTGAATAAGATGGATATCGGCAGTCCTTTAAACACTGCTGTACTGTAATAAGAGGGGGTTTTAAAGCCGCCCTTTATAACACGCTGTACTGTAATAAGTGGGACATGGGCCCGCTCCTCTTTTAACCGCTTATTGTAAAAGATGGGACATGGGCCGTCCTTTATAACGCTGCTGACGTATAGATGGGACTTTCGGCGCTCCTCTTATAACGATGCTGTACTGTAAAAGAGGGGGACATCGGCCGTTTCCTCTTATAGGGCTGGGCTGTCCCTGTAATAGATGGGACATCGGCCGCCTCCTCTTAAAAACGCTCCTGTACTGTAAAAGAGGGGATACGGCCGCTCCTCTATAACACTGCTGGTACTGTAATTTAGATGGGAGATCGGGCTCCCTTATAACGTGCTGTACTGGTTAATAGATGAGATCGGCCGTTTCCTTATTACGCTGCCTGTACTGTTAATAAGATGGGATATCGGCCGTTTCCTTTTCCATCTTATTACCAGTACCGCAGTGTTATAAGAGGAGGCGGCCTTTTCCTCTTATACAGAACAGCAGCGTTTAAGAGAAGCGGCTGATATCCCATCTTATTACATTCAGCAGCGTTTAAGAGGAGGGGCCCGATCTCCATCTTATTAAGTCAGCAGCGTTATAAGGGGAGGGGCCCGATCTCCCATCTTTAAGTACAGCAGTGTTATAAGAGAGCGGCCGATTCCCTTTTATTACAGTACAGCAGTGTTAAAGAGGAGCGGCGATATCCCTCTTTTACAGTCAAGCAGTGTTATAAAGGGCTGATTCACACCCTTATTACAGTACAGCTGTTTAAAGAGGGACGGCCGAATCCATCTTTTTACATACAGCAGTGTTTAAATAAGAGGACGGCCGATATCCATCTTTTTACAGTACAGCATTGTTTATCGGCCGCTCCTTTTTATAACACTGCTGTACTGTAATAAGATGGGATTGGGCCCGCTCCTCTTATAACGCTGCTGTACTGTAATAAGATGGGATTATCGGCCCTCCTCTTTCCCATTTTTATTACAGTACACAGTGTTATAAAGGGGAGCGGCGATATCCCATCATATTACAGTACAGCAGCGTTATAAGAGGACCGATAATCCCATCTTATTACAGTACAGCAGCGTTATAAGAGGAGGATATCACATCTTATTACAGTTACAGCAGGTTAATAAGGAGCGCCGTTTATACATCTTATTACAGTACAGCAGTGTTTAAAAGGGAGGCTGATATCCCATCTTATTACAGACAGCAGCGTTATAAGAGGAGCGGCCGATCTCCCATCTTATTCAGTACAGCAGCCGTTATAAGAGGACGGCCGATCCCCCATTTTATTACAGTACACATGTTATAAGAGGAAGCGGCCGATACCCTCTATTACCGTACAGCAGTGTTATATCGGCCGCTCCTCTTAAAACACTGCTGTACTTTTAATAGATGGGATATCGGCCGCTCGTCTTATAACACTGCTGTACTGTAATAAGATGTGATATCGGCCGCTCTTCTTAAACAATGCTGTACTGTAATAAGATGTGATATCGGCCGCTCCTCTTATAACACTGCTGTACTGTAATAAGATGTGGGCCGCTCCTCATATAACGCAGCTGTACTGTAATAAGAGGTGTTATCGGCCGCTCCTCTTATAACGCTGCTGTACGGTAATAAGATGGGAGATCGGCCGCTCCTCTTAAACGTGCTGTACTGTAATAAGATGGATATCAGCCGCTTCTCTTATAACGCTGCTGTACTGAAATTTAAGATGGGATATGGCCCGCTTCTTTTATAAACGCTGTGTACTGTAATAAGATGGAATGTCGGCTCCTCTTATAACGCTGCTGTACTGTAATAAGATGGGATATCGGCTCCTCTTATAACGCTGCTGTACTGTAATAAGCAGGGCTGTGGAGTCGGAGCCTATTTTGCAGGAGTCGGAGTCGTCATTAAATCGACCGACTCCCAAAATCTATAATAAGTTGGTCCAGTTAGTTCGATGCAAGAGGCATTGGGTGCGGCCGGTGCTGCGCTCCCATACCCTTCAGCTCATAACATGAGAAGTGTAATTGATGACATGGAGCAGGCAAAGCGCTGCCCAGGGGAAAAGATCCCGCCCCCAGGGCAAACAGTTTTCAGCAAAATGTTTCACCTGTTTTCAAAGAAGTAGAAGGATCAAACCATTCACCAATACTGACTGTGGCTGAGGAAATTCCTTTATACCCTGACATTGTTAGAGATGTTGCCCCTGTGGTCACCGCTTTGGCCCCAACCCAGTTAGTGAGAAGGCCGTTCTCTAGCCTGGAAATATGAGATCAGATGTGAGGTATGTAGGAGGTGATGGAGGCGATACTATTTCTCAGAACAAATTCAGAAAACTCCACGAATGTTCCTGCAGTGTTTTGCATATTTTACAATTTTGTGTTTAAAGTTGTATCCAATAAATATATTTTACACTGACAAAGCAAAAGGGTAACAATGGTTTGAACTTGTGACTTTCGGCCCATATCTCTCCATCCACTACAGCTTTGTACATGAGGCTGCT
This sequence comes from Phyllomedusa bahiana, assembly GCA_025379985.1. Lineage (NCBI taxonomy): Eukaryota > Metazoa > Chordata > Amphibia > Anura > Hylidae > Phyllomedusa > Phyllomedusa bahiana. The sequence continues at coordinate 1,339 of JAODAL010056343.1, read as the reverse complement.
GTAATTGTATACACAGTCATCTTACCGATCTTATACATAAATTTGACTTGCAAGTATTTAGCATCTGCTTAGTTCGCAGATTCTTTCCTGTAACTGCAAAGTGTTGGCACTATATAAAGATTATTATTATTATTAACTACACTGTTACTGTTTTGCTCCTAAAAATCAAAATGTTAATTTTTATTATTTTGTTAGTATTTGGGAAATTCACCTTTTGGTTTTCTATACTGCCTGAATCCTTCTGGGCTCTCAATCTTGACCAAAATCTGCTCCCAGGTCTCTTCTACACATTCCCAATGTTGGTGCAGACTGGATTTGGATACAAATACAGCTTTTTCTTTAACTCCACCCACAAGTGTTCAAAAGATCAAAACATTGTTACCCTTTTGCTTGTCAGTGTCTGTTCTACCTAAATAGCTTGATTATTGTATCATAAGGTGATAAACAGCCGGATGTGACCATTCTACTACAGTAAAGTTATCTTTTAAACATGCACCGGGTATGAGGGAGTCGGAGGTTCGGCTTGCCGACTCCACAGCCCTGGTACTAAGATGTGATATCGGCCGCTCCTCTTATAACGCTGCTGTACTGTAATAAGATGGGATATAAGCCGCTCCTCTTATAACGCGGCTGTATTGTAATAATGGGATATCGCCCTCCCTTTATAACCTGCGTACTGAATAAGATGGGATATGGCCGCTCCTCTTTATAACGCTGCTGTAAATGTAATAAGAGGGAATATCAGGCCGCTCCCCTTATAACCCCTCTGTACTGTAATAAGAGGGAATGTTGTTGGCCTCTTATAATGCTCCAGTGCTGTTATTTTCTGATCTGTGAGGTTTTCCTTCTCTTCCCTCCATTATAACCTCAGCAGGAAAATGGACCCTTAAGTGCAGGAGTCTGATCAATATTTAACCAGCAGCTGCTGATAACCTCTCAGACACTTTCCCTCATCTCCGCCTCCTGCCCTCTGCGCCGCCTCCTGCCCTCGGCGCCGCCTCCTGCCCTCTGCGCCGCCTCCTGCCCTCTGCGCCGCCTCCTGCCCTCTGCGCCCCCTCCTGCCCTCTGCGCCCCCTCCCCCTCCTGCCCTCTGCGCCGCCTCCCCCCTCCGCTGACTCCTGCCCTCTGCGCCGCCTCCCCCCTCCGCTGACTCCTGCCCTCTGCGCCGCCTCCCCCTCCCCTGCCCTCTGCGCCGCCTCCCCCTCCTGCCCTCTGCGCCCCCTCCCCCTCCTGCCTCTGCCCCCCTCCCCTCCCGCCCCCTGCGCCCCTCCCCCTCCTGCCTCTGCGCCCCCTCCCCTCCTGCCCTCTGGGCCCCCTCCGCCTCCTGCCCTCTGGCCCC
>JAODAL010056342.1:0-23342 GCA_025379985.1 Phyllomedusa bahiana | reverse complement strand
CGGAAATTCGACACGAAAACCTCGACCAAATGTTGATGGCCAACGCAATCGCTCAACACTATGCATTACTAAAGCACCTAATTTCTGTAATGCGCCAAACACACAGGCGAGGGGCGGGGAATTTTACACACTTTTATAAGCAAAAAAACCACTTTCAACTTCGGCGAATTAGACACTAAAAATGAGACTCCCTATTAACTTAAATGCGCCCCTTCATAATGTCCACCCTAGTGATGTTTGGGTATGGATAGAGGAATGGAGAGGTATGAGGTCATGTATTTGGGCAGGGCCCAATGCACCGCTGGGGCTTGGGGCCTATAGTGCTGCTAGGATGGCCCTATTTCATATTTCATGTCATATTTTTCCTATTTTTTTCATAGCCCCTATGCCTAGCTTCAACCATTTAAAGGGATTGTCCAATTATTACAATTATAGTTAAATTGGACCAGGATAAAGAAAAATGAAAAAAAAAATTATATACTTACCTCCTGGTCTGGATTTCCCCGGGATCTGCTCCACGTCACTTCCAGGATTTTGTCCGAACACACATTAAAGGCTTATGCTCCATTCACTCACTTTCAGACAAGGACCTGAGAATAAAGCGAAGCAGATCCCGGGAACTCAGAAGCTTTAGAGGCTGGGAACCACAAGGTACTGTAAATATAATTTTTCTCTATTTTTTCCCATTTAAACTGTTTTTTTTTTTTAAATGGACAAACCTTTTGTTTTCCTAAATTAAATCTTACGTTCTACCACTCCTCTGGGTTCTCTTTTATTGTGGTTATTCTGCTTAGGAGAGGAATAAAGAATATGGGCAACATGTATGAACGGGGCTGTGAATGTTTTCTGTCATCAAAAATCTGTAGTAGTCCTGTTCTATAGATGTATGAACAGTCGCATTCCAAACTGTTGCGGGATAAGCGCAGGAGCGACACTTTTTAATGCGTCAAAGATTTGGGGCATTCTGGGGGCATCGCACCATATTCATAGAATTAGAAACATTTATGATTCTTTGGCGTCAAACTTTGGCGCATAACTTAGAACAGCCAGACAAGGGTAAGGTGGGCCCGAGCCGACTTGTTTGGGATTTGGCTTTACAAAATGCCCCGATGTATGCCTGAAAAGAACACCCAAAAGGGTAAAGGTGGAGCCTGGCCAGACTTTTGGTATTATCTACACTGGGCCCTTTTTATGTATACCTGCAGAAGAAAAAGCCAGCCAGGGGTTAAAAGGTGGTGCCTGAGCCAGACTTGTAAATATTGGCTCTACCTGCCCTGTTGTATGACCTGCAGAAGAAAGCAGACAGGGTAAAGGTGGGCCCGAGCCAACTTGTGGTTTTGGGTCTACACGCCCTGTATGATGACCGCAGAAGAACAGCCAGACCAGGGTTTAAGGTGGTTTCCTGAGCCCGACTTTGGTATTGGCTTAACGGCCCTGTATGTAAGACCTTTAAAGAACGCCAGACCCGGGGGAAAGGTGGTTTTCTAGCCAACTGTGGATGGGATCTACACTGCCCTGTATGTAACCTACGAAGAACAGCTAGACCCGGGTAAAAAACCCGAGCCAGATTGTGTATTGGCTCTACACTGCCCTGTATGATGACCTGCAAAGAACAGAAAACCAGGGGAAAAGGTGGTGCCTGAGCCAAAATTTTTATGGCTCTACACGCCTGGTTGTATGACCCCTTTGAAGAAAAGCCCGACCAGGGTAAAGGTGGGGTGCCCGGGCCCAACTTGTGGATTGGTCTACATGCCCTGATGTAACCTGCGAAGAACTTTAGACCCCGGGGAAAGGTGGGGCCTGAGCCAGATTTTTTGGTATTGGCTCTACACGCACCTTAGTTACCGCAGAAGAAAGCCACCAGGGAAAAATGGCCCCAGCCAGACTTGTGGTATTGGCTCTACACTGTACCTGCAGAAGAACTGGTTCATACATTATGGAAAATCAGCCACTAACTTTAAAAGGGGGGGGGCTCACTCATTTTTTAATCTACCTCAGATTTTTTTTTTGGGTTTTTTTTGAATTTTTGGGGGCTGTTTACTGCTTCCATAGGCTGCATAGAAGGGCCCGGTCTGTGATTGCAACCAGTGCTGGGAGCCCATCATGAGGGGGGTGAACAGTTGTACTATAGCAACCTGAGGACTGATTTCAGCCCATACAAGAGGGAATTTTTGGAAAAGTAGCACTGTTAAAGAACATTATTGCAAAATGAGTTGTTTTTTGCAAAGATCTTTAACATAAAAAAAAAATCCCGTAGTGAGACAAAACCCCCTTTTAAAGGGTATTTGAATGACCTGTCTCCGTCAACGTTTATATATGTTGCCCTATATGTAGTAGATGATTGCTTAGGGCACCACTAAGGGAGTTTTAAAAAAAGTGATATTCAGTATTTATATTTTTTATATTCTTTGTCTCAGAGCATAAATAAGAATACTTTGGATTGATGGGAAAAGGTGCACCAGGGGCAACTAAATGAATAATTGTCCATCTGACAGCTATTCTAAACTTTGGACCAAGAATGAGTGGGGTATATTGTGAAATCACCTACTGTACTCAGCTTGTCCCACTTTTGACATAGATTTTTCATTCTGACCAAGAGTATGTTCACATAGCGTTTTGAGATACGTTTTCGGATCCATGTTGGGTCCAAAAATTGCATCCCAAAACGCTGCGTCGATCAGATCCTAAATGGATCCAACACATATCCAACATGCAGCTGTGTGTTTGGATATGCAATGGTGCAGCAGGATCACATCCTATAGTTTATTATTAGTCTCCTGCTGCCTCTTTCATACCAAGAATTGATATGTCAACTCTTGGGACGGATATTGGTGATCACTCGTCTGGACGCCGATGCGTGTTTCATATTAAAGGCAATGTAAACCACACTGCTATTTGTTAGCTGTGTGTTTGGGTCTGTTTAGGGTCAGACAGATGGATCCAAACACGCAGCTAAAAGCGTATGTAAACATGGACCCAACACGCCGTGTGAACATATCCTAATAGTCTTCCACAAACCTGTCTCCGTTCAGTTCAATACTAGTCTGACCAAAAAATTCTTCAATCTGATTTTATTTAATCTGTCCCTAGCCCTTATCCTAATCCTAACAATAAGGGCAACATATATGAACAGAGCTGCACCAGTTTTCTGGAATGCTTTAAGTCGAAAAACTAGTTGCAGCCCTGTTCAATAGATGTATGAACTGTGCTTCGCCAAAATCTGGTGCAGACCATGACAGACCCAACACTTTTATATGCATCGATTCTAAAGCGGATGTTGCTTCCTCTCAATATTGCACCAACATGAGGAAGAGAGGATAGCAGGCCATGAGTGGCAGCTATATTTGAAACTACCTCTGACTTGTACTAGAATCATGTACCGACAGTGTTAATAGACTCATGGGACCGTGACTATATAATTGTAATTTTGGCTTAATATTCATATCAGTGATTTGTCGCTTGGTGATACAGGTCTTTATATGTTGTATATCAAGTCTACCATGTGATTAACGGTGTATCATAGCCTACTATATGTAATTCACTATATTTGTATATAGCTTATATATTGGTTATTATGCGAATATATGAAATAGATAGTTGTGACTCTTTTGAGAAGTCTCTGATGAACCACAGGAATTGGATGGGGACATGAATATTGGGACAATTATTTTAACTATCTTTTCTTGGTGGTATATTTATATGTTTCTTGATTTTGTGTTTTGTGATACTTTACTATAGCTATATACATATATACACATATGTTATTATTATATAGCTTTGCCCGAGTATAATATATACAAAATTAAGGTATTTAGAGTAGTGGTTATATGTAGGTTCCTGGTGGGGTCGCCCTTGTTGGGGTGGGTGCTCCATTGTTTGGTAGGTAGGCTATTTTAATAGCTAGTATAATGGATTTTGGTGTATTTTAATCTTATTAAAGGTTAAGTTTTAGAGTAACTATAAGATAGGTAACTCTCTTTTCTGTGTTTAAAGTGGATATTGCGCCACATTAATATGACACGTCACATTTTTGAATGTGTCCTGACAAACTGTGGTGTCATAATAATCCATGCAAATTTCATAGTGGTGAGGCTGAGCCAAATTTTGGCGCGTTCACTCTGTGCGCCACTTTTTACCACATAAATGTGTCTCGCATCGGCACACACTTATAAAGTACTGTGAGACACTTTCATACATACTGACAAATGCTATACTAACCTACTGAAAAGCACAACTGTCGAGGTGGCACCACTTTTATACAAGTCTCACTAATTTGAGAAATAAAATTAGGGTTGTTAGGCCTTTTAGGGTTAACCTACCTCTCTGCTGTACTTCTGCGTCCAGTAGCACCGCTGCTCCAACACCACTTTGGAGCCCATGTCACATTAAGATTACAGTTATGGTTATAAAACATATTTTGGCAATTAACGCCAATACTTGATTCACAAAGGCTTGAATTGAAGCTCTCGGATTTAGATCAAATTCGACTTTGATCCAAACCCGAAGCACAACAATACTGTCTATAAACCAACGGTCATCTTAACAGCCTTATGAGTCCCCAGCCAAAGCAATGCAGTGGGCTCTGCTAAAATACAGGACATCACATCAGGCTACACCTCTAACTGCGCCCATCATGACGCCTTATAATGTCATGCCTCTAACCACCCCCAACCACACTTTATTATGCCCAACTTCTTCCAGAAGTTTGAGCATAGGTGACCTGATGTCTTCATGCTATCATGCCACCTGCACCAGGATATTCCTATGATGTTTTATATGTGGATCCAGGACATATATCTGATCACCTGGGGCCCATATGCTTGTCGGGCCCATGAGTAACTGCCCATTGTGCCCCATGGATGACACAGTCCTGTACTAACCACTTTATTACACCATACTAGACAACAGTTGAGATTGTGCCAGGACTGTCACTATTTTAAGGGTATTTCCTGCACAATGTCATCTGAGCATTGTAAATTGTAACTGTTGGAGAAAATACTATTGCATGCCCCATTAAGAATTAACACATCATCTTAACTTGGCTGCACCTGGATTGTTTCGAAGATGAAAATCTTGTTGCCGCTCTGTGGAGGGTAAAAGAGTCAGCAGCTAAAGCTTCCTATTAATGCCAATACAGCATAGGTTAACAGCATTTCCACAGAATTTCCTAAGGCAAAATACCATCAGTGTCCAAGGTCACCATCCCGGTTCCCCTGAGAGACCTGCCAGATGAGCGGTATTTTGAGACTTCTAAAAGCCTGAAGTAAAATGAGCCACAACATTTAGACTGTATGTGTCCTGCTCCACACGATAGAAAGGCTTAAAGATATTGGAGATTAGAATTAAGGTCTTAGGGTGACATGTCAGAAAAGAGGCGTCGCCATGCCAGTTTTAAGGTGCATTAAATGAGTGTATAGTGCACCAGAATGTATGAATCTCTCATATGTGGTGTCACAAATCTGGCGTGTGAAATACCTTGCATAGCATATCCTAAGCACATAACTTAGGCGCATAACATAGCTAGTATATCTTAGGCACATACAGTTGAAATCAGAAGTATAGATAAACTATATAAAAAGACACATCTGCATGTTTTTCTCACTATCTGACATGAAATCAGAATAAACCTTACTCATTTTAGGTCAATTAGGAACCAAAATTATTTATATTTGCCAAATGCCAGAATAATGAGAGAGAAAAATGTTTTATTACTTACAAAAGTCAAAAGTTTCCATACATTTGGTAGCTTTGTCCTTAACCTATATGACTTGGGTCAAATGTTTTGGATCCTTCCACAAGCTTCTCACAATAGTTGGTAGGAATTTTGGCCCATTTCTCCTGACAGAACTGGTGTAACTGAGCCATGTTTGGAGGTCGCTTTGCTCGCACCTGGCTTTTCAGCTTTGGCCATACATTTTCAATAGGATTGAGATCAGGGCTTTGTGATGGCCACTCCAAAACATTGACTTGGTTCTCCTTAAGCCCACTTTGTAGCCAGTTTGGCAGTAACTTCTGGTCATTGTCCATTTGGAAGACCCATTTCTGCCCAAGCTTTAACTTTCTGGCTGATGTCTTGAGATGTTGCTTCAGTATTGCCAAATAATCTTATTTCCTCATGGTGCCATCTATTTTGTGAAGTGCAATAGTCCCTCCTGCAGCAAAACAACTCCACAACATAATGCAGCCACCCCCGTGTTTCACAGTTGGGATGGTGTTCTTAGGCTTCCAAGCTTCTCCCTTTTACCTCTAAATGTAACGATGGTCATTATGGCCAAACAGTTTAATTTTAGTTTTGCCATACCACAGGCCATGTCTCCAAAAATTTAGGTTGTTCCTGTGTGTATTTACAAACATTAATCTGGATTTTATATGTTTCTTTTGGAGTAATGGCTTCTTCCTGGCAGAGTGGCCTTTCAGCCCATGTTAATACAATACTCGTTTGTGGATAATAACACAATCTTATCAGCTTCTGCCAGCATCTTCACAAGGTCTTTTGCTTTTGTTCTTGGGTTGATATGCACATGTCGGAACAAAGCACGTTCATCACTGAGACACAAAACCTATCTCCTTCCTGAGCGGTATGATGGCTGGATGTTCCCATGTTGTTTGTACTTGCATATAATGTTTGTACAGTTGAATGAGGCACCTTCAGGTATCTGAAAATTGCACCCAAGAATGATCCAGACTAGTGCAAATCCTCAGTTCTCTTCCTAATATCTTGGCTGTTTTCTTCAGACTTTTCCCCAATGTTACACTCAGAAGCAGTGTGTTTCTGGTGTGAAATAAAATACATCCACAGGTGTGTCTCTAACTCAGATGTTGCCAATAAACATATCAGAAGCTTATAAAAACATGACATCATCATATGGGCGGTCCCAAATTGTTTAAAGGCAGAGTAATCCTAGTGTATGTAAACTTTTGACCTTTGAGAAAGTAATGAAAATACCTTAAAGAATCCTCTCTCTCTCATTATTCTGGCACTTTTTATTGGTACCAGTTTGGAATACATGCAACTTTTTTGATCACTTTTATTCCAAATTTTAGGGGACATGAAATGAGCAAAAAACACAATTTTGGTGTTTGAATTTTTTTTTCTTCTACAGTGTTTTTGTACAGGATAAATTGTGTTAAATTTTACAGATGCTGCAATACTAATTATGTGTATCTTTTTTATTATTTTATTTCTTTTATTTGTAAAAAGGTAAAACGGGTGGTTTGAATTTTTTATATATTTTTAATACTTTTAAACCTTATTATTTTGTTTTTTGTACTTTAACATTGAGTCCCCCGGGGGTGGGGGTGGGGGTTGATCACTAGGAGGCACAATCGTTAATATGGTGTACAAATATGGTGGTTTAAAACATAAAGCATGGCCTCAATGGAAGCCTTCACAAGATCCAATCAGGATCCCGCAATCTCGCTGCAGGGTTCGTCCTGATCAGAGTATGTATATATACAAAGTTGATGCAGACTTGTTCTCTTCCTCAGTTCCACAATTCTCCCGGATTTCTTTAGACTTTCCCATGATGTTACACACAGAAACGGTGTACTTCTGGTGTGAATTAAAATACATCCACGTTGTGTCGCTAATTATCTCAGATGTTGCCAATAGACCTATCAGAAGCCTCCAAAGACATGACATCATCAAATGGACGGTCCCAAATTGTTTAAAGGCAGAGTAATCCTAGTGTATGTAAACTTCTGACTTTGCAGAAAGTAATAAAAATGCCTTCAAAATTTACTCTCTCTCTCATTATTCTGGCTTTTGGCAAATATAAATATTTTTGATTCCTAATTAACCTAAAACGGGGAAGGGTTATTCTGATTTCATGTCTGTGAGTGAGCAAAACCTGCAGATGGGGCTTTTTATATAGTGTATGCAAACTTCTGGTTTCAACTGTAACTGAGGCATGTTCAAATATGTTGTGCCTGGCACAAACTGTCCCTAGCTTTGGTGTACAACTGCTCATATATAGAACAGGACTACATCTTTTTTTGGTGCAAAATACACCAAAACAATGGCGCAACCGATATCTGACATGTCACCCTTAATGTCTCATTTGTTAAATAGCTGGCAGAAGATTGACAGAAGTCCATCAAGTACACCTAATGCCAGTGGAAAAATGTGAATAATTTAGGGTTATCGGTAATTATATATTTTGTCTCCCCTTATTGATTCAGAAATATAGAACCCATAATGCATGAATCAATCTGCCCTGAATAGAAACATTTCATTTCTGATCCCATGTGGTGACCAGACTGAATCAATGTGTAAAACAAGAATTCTATATATCTATATAAACTACTCCCAAAAGTTTTTGTGATATATGGATTTTGGTAGAAATTTCAGGATGAACATAAAATTTCTTGATTTTTTTTTTTAAATGAGCTCATCTCTTCCCTTTAGATGCACATATCCAACTGTGAAATGTTTCAGTACTTTTTACAAAACTTGCCGATCTCTAACATGGAGCTTAATGGCAAAATTCCATTGAATCTCTAATAAATTTAGGGGATCAAATTGGTATTTAAATCGTCCTCCTTATCATGTGGTTCACATTTTGACATCATGAGACCAAGACAATATCTTACAATTGTCTAAAAAATACCAAAAGGACGTCAGCATCAAAAACTTATTTATTTGGATCCAGATCCACGTGTTACGGGCGCTATGGGCATGGGGCATGCGCAGTAAGTCTGTGAAGCCAAGTACCTAATAGACATGCGCACCCAAGCTGGACATGCGCAGTAACTAATCGAGGACGCTAGAGCCATTGCATTCCTCGGTTTGGTCCCGCTCACCGCATTTGATTTAAATGAAGTAATTTTTATTATTGGGTGAGTTATTTTGAGATACATAGTAGTGTTATGTGATTGGGTACTGATCACTTTACTTGTTTTACTTAATATAAGGTGGCTATTTACTATTGGCTGATCACTATGAGGGTGTAGGCACTGTAGCATTGCATCATCAGTCTGTTCACAGAAAAGTGTAAGGGTTTTAGGAAGATGTGCATTTCATCCTCAACTAGTTGCATTCAGAATATAACTAAACGTAATTCGCGGTATAGGGCACAGGTTGCAGCAGTTTGAATACTCTCACATCCTTCAGTGAAAGAGTTACATATCAATAATTCTTCTAATAGTAAACAATTCTCATTAGTATTAAAGACAAGTAACTGCTGATCAAAGTAGTGAGAACTTCTCTATGTTAAAAATACCTAGGGAGCCCTTCTGCGTACACAGTAAATGATGCCAGTGCTTAGAAAAACCATCCAGGTTTTCTCAAAGGGAATGTGTCATCAAAAATGAGTCATTGTTTAAGTCCCATTTTTATGTTAAACACATTTTTTAGGAATTTTTGGTTGCTTTTTTGATTTTCATATCACTTTGGCCACTAGTCCTTGTTTGCACTGCCTTAACAGCAGTCAGAGAGATGCTTTACAGCAGCTTCTTGCACATAGGAGACTCAGTCCCATTCACTTCTATAGGAGAGTTTTGTAGTCATGCTCTATGACCTGGGAAGAAATCACTGTGCAGGGAGATGAAAGGGTAAACTGTGACTATCTCCTCTTGTGACTGGTGGATCCTGTGTTATCTATTCACACCGGTGTCTCCTTTCAGTTTGACCCTCTTTGTGTTGATAATGAGCAGACAACTGAGAACCTTTCTGTACAGAACATGAAGTGTCAGACAATTATTAAGCTTAGTGGCCAAAGTGAAAACTGTAGGACTTTAGAATTATTAAATAATATTGAAAGTGATATGGAGAATTTTAAAAAATAGCCAAAAATTCTTAAAAATTGTGTTGAACATAAAAATGTAAGTTAAACAATAAGTCATTTTTGATGACACATTCCCTTTAAATTCAATATACATCCCTATAACAACAAAACCTTTTAGATTTCAATTAAATGTACAATATCCTTTTGTAGACCAGGGGCCTCTTAGACTCCACTCCCTGGCGTGGATCTCTATCTACCATCTCGCCTGCGGTGATCACAGGGGATCCACACCCGGTTACCAGCGATCGGTGCCGCAGCGCATGCTGTTACCGCCGGATCGTGACAGTAGCCTTCAAGCTCATTCCGTATTTACAGGTAAAAGCATAGTCACGCAGCCATACTCACAGCTCCATGGCTGAACAATTAATTTTTCCCAGTAGGAGGCAACATAAGCCCCAGTGCTCCCTAGGCGAAATTTAACAGGTGCAGCTATTGATGAACAATCACTCACACACCAACTATTCATGAGGGGGGTTTGCCTATGCAACATGACACCCACCAAAATCTGCCTTTCAAAAGCCAAATAGCGCTCTCTCTCTTTTTTCTACTCCCTGTTATGCCCCCAAATAGCAGTTTGCATTCACATATAGGGTATTGACGAACTTGGAAAAGATTGCGTAAAATATTTTGAGGTGCTTTTTTCCATGATTCCTTGTGAATATGAAACATTTTCAACTAAAGCTGCATATTATGTAACTAAAGAAAAATTCTGTCTTCACAGTCTAATGCTAAAAAAATCTGTTAAACACCTGTAGGGTCGATATCCTCAATATACCACTGGGTATATTCCGTAAGGGATGCAGTTTCTCAAATGAGGTCATTTTACGGGTGTTCTTCAAGTTTTAGCACCTTAGGGTGTCCGCAAACCTTTCATGGCGCCTTAAGAAAATATTAATCAAAATGAGACCCCAGTAAATAATGGATTTAAATTGAAGGTTTGCAAAAAAAGTTAAATTTTTGAATAAATTAAGGGGTGCAGTTTCTTAGATGGAGTCATTTATGAGGTTATCTGACATGCAGGTCCTTCAAAGCCACATCAAAACTGGAGTGATCCCTAAATTAATTACCCATAAAAAATGAAAAGAAATTCAAAAAATTATGCCAACCTACAGAAGACATATGGTAGATGTTAGTTATAAACTATTTTGTGTGGTATAACTATCTGTCTTACATGTGGAATATTTTAAACTTTGAAAATGGCAAATTTTTAAACATTTTCATGACATTTTCATGACATTTTGATTTTTTTCACAAATGAACAAGGATTGTATGGACCAAAATGTATTACGAACTTAAAGTACAATTAGTCATGAAAAAACATTCTCTAAATCACATGAATAGGTGAAAGCATTAAAAAGTTATTTCCATATACTGAGACACATTTTAGATTTGAAAAATAGGCTTTGTCCAAGAGGGCAACACTGGCTTCGGTGGTGTTTAAATTGCTTAGATTTGGGTTCAATTTAACATTGACCTTAATTTGTGTAAGAGCGTAAAATTTATTAATACAGTTGGTAATTAAAAAATCCAGCATTGAATAGAAATATATAAAGGCACAATCAGCCTCTATTCACATGTAATTACAGAAAACAAGCATCTGTTATGGAAAAAACACAGAAAACTTCAAAAATCTATGCCACAATTTGATTTTCTACTGATCACAAAAGCTCTGAATTTGAAATACATTGTCAGGAATATACAACAAATTGTTCATGTTGGAATTTATAACTTCTTGTACCAGGTACAAAGACATTGTCCCCATGGTCTTATATGATTTTCAGTTATAACCCCATATGGGTCTAGAAACCTTATCTAGTAACCTCTTGTGTTTTTTCCAAAATATTTTGTAGCATCTCTCAAAAAAATTACTTAGCTTTTTCTAAAATCTGTTCTTCTTTGCTGATTTGGAGGTTAATAATGATAGTAAAATATAATGAACCCCAAGTCTTAGAGTGGATCGTATAAAGGACTCAGTGAGTTTAACATCTGATTTAAGCTCTTTATATCTTTTGACTGGTCTTACATTGTGGCAGATTTATCAATACTTATACTTACAAAACGGAAAAAAAGATATTCCAATAAAACATAACTTTTACTTATGTATCCTTATAAAAAAATATTATAACCAAGAAAAAGAAAAAAACTCACCGACCAGCAATGGATATACATGCATCATGCTTGCCTTCTTATGATAGTTGATAATCCTTAAAAAGGAAGAAGTGTATATCTCAACTAGAAAAATTGTCCTGAAAAGGATGGTCCACACAACTTTCACCTGTTTCACCCTGAATATTATCCCTAGTCTCCTAGATAATGCTTACATGTATCACGAAAATATGCTCCCCCATACGCATTTTGCTCAGAGATGACTGAGCTCTTCAGTGGGTAGCTATGAAAAGAGCAGTAATAGCAACCATTGGGCAAAAGTGTTAACAAATATAGCTAGTGAGCTAGTGTGCCCACAGGGAATAGTTACCCTCTCAAGTATCCCCAAGCAGAAAGAGGTAGAGTTCTTCTTAAATGTAGGTCAAAGGTAACACCCACTTTGTCAAAGCTCCAATCAGAGCATAATCCATTTTCAACCCCTAAGGAAGTACTACCAATCAGAAATCTTTATCTGGGAATATAGCATCCAGATCTATAAATCATATCATTATAACAGTATCCTGCTTACATATGGCCTCATATATACATTTGCTTTTGTAGTCATGATCTAACATAAGAAGATGCTGCCGATGCTATTCCAGTTCCCCAGCGCATCCTCAATTTACTACTGCGCATGCGCTACTTTCTCGCTTCCTTTTGTATTTTTTGAGATATTTCTATTTTGAGACTCGAGTATTTCTTTTTCTTTTTGAATACTTATACTTAGTGTAAATTTAGACTTGAGAGTCTTACGATGCGCTGTATTTATCAGTGTTAATAAAATTGGTATTTGTGAACGGACTATAGCTTACATATACCAGTGAGTTAGCGGGAGGGAACTTTGGTATCAAAGACAATGGTAGTTTTCTGACTTCTGCAACAGTATTGAGTGCACATTCGAGTTAAATTTTTATGACCAGCATCTAATATCTAGAGTCACTGCCGTGTGCAGCACAGACAGCAGCTAGACATAGTGGAAGTGACTCGATAAGATCCTTGCGGATTGTCACAGGTATCTGGAGCCGTGCTGACTGCATCCTACAACTGCTGAAGGGTCCATAGAGCCATCAGCACCACCCAGGGGCTCCCACAGGTGCTGGAGGGTCCATAGAGCCAACATCACCATCTAGGGGCTCCCACAGCTGCTGGAGGATTCATAGAGCCAATTCCACCATACAGGCGCCCCACAGATGCTCAATTGGATTCAAATCTGAGGAATTATGGGGTCATAGTAGAACTTAGAAGTCTTGGTCTGATTCTTCCAACCAATGTTGCACATTTCCAACTGTGTGAAATGACGCATTGAATTATTGGAAAACCCCATCCACCCTAAAGGAGACAATCAGCATGTATTGGTGTTCAGGGATGGATTCATACACAAGTCAGCTTAGAATGCTTTTCATTAGGTTGAAAGTACCAAGAGAATGCCATGATGCACTTTCATCACAGCAGCATGCAAAAAATTCACAAACTGTGTGGTTTCAGAAATACTGTCACCCATGGCTTGAAAACCAATAATTGTACTGTTCTTGCATCTCTAATAAATCACCCATTTGGTCCATGACATCAACAAGAGATGTATACCCACCAAGCAAGCTCACCACACGTTCTTTCATGAGATACATGCTGCCATTGTCGAAAGTAGAAAGTGGTCATAGAAATATGACCAGATTGTGTACAGTATATTAAGTACAACCATATCTAGAGAGAGACTATATGAGTATAAAATCTACTGTACTGAAGCATACATTTCATAAATTTTCCAATCAAAAAGGTATCCTTCTTTGTCAAATGAAAGCTGCTTATAAAACATAAGCCCTTATATTTATATATGTTATTTACTGACAAAAATTATTTTTTTTTCTTTTAAGACTTATAAGTTTAACAATGACAAATACATTACATGTACAAACAAGAAAAAGAAAGACACACGTATATTGGAGCACAACCATAAATAATGAAAGAAATGAAACAAATCTTTATTTAAGAAAAAAACTGCAAAAAAGAGAGATTATAAAATAGAGGATGAAAAAAACAAGAGTGAATAGCATAGTTGAAACCAGAAGTTTACATCCACTATATAAAAAGCCCCATCTGCATGTTTTTTACATTTGACGAATTAGAAAAAAACCTTTCCCCAATTTTTAGGTCAATTTAAACCAAATTTATTTATATTCATCAAATGTTATTAGAAAAACTTTTTTTTAAAATTAGGCCCTGTGTTTTGTACTTTTAAAGGGCAGCATGACCAAATTTTTTTTAAAAAAAATGACTTTCAGCCACTTTTAAAAAATTTGGGTTGAGGGGAAAAATGCCACTTAAAACCCCCAAATTTCTTTTTCCCAAAGGGGCCCTGTTTATGTTTTTTCCCAGAAACTTGCCCCAAAAAAATTTATAAATATAAACTTTCACCCACTGTTAAAAATTGGGGAGGGAGAAATGCCATTAAAACCAAATTTTTTTCCCAAAAGGCCCATAATAATTGTTGTATTCAAGAACATGCCCCCAAAAAATTATAAATATGAATTCTCAGCCATGTTTAAAAATTTTTAGGAAAACATGCCCAAAAAAAAACCCCTGACAATGCGAAAAATTTTAAAGATGAAGGGGAGTAAATGGAATATGGTTTTGTCTTTAAAACCTTTGGGTTTGTTTTTTACAGCCCCTCACAGAAAAACCCAGCAAAAAAGGGTTGGGAATGAGAATAAAAATTGCGTAAAAAATTGCATTTTTAAAAATAAGTTTTTCAAGAGGCCCTTTTCGGGTTTGGGAGGAATGTGAATTTAGACCAGCAACTAACCCGGTGACCTCGGCAATTGGGGCCAAAATCATAGAGACCCATCCCTTTGGATTCATTTGATGAAAGTCAAACGATCCACTTTAAATTGTGGAAAGCCGTTTGCGTTTGTCTGAAATGACTCCTCCGGCTTTGCTAAAGGCCCGCTCAGTTTTGGGACGGGGCTGTGGGAGGACAACACCTTATGGCTTTGGGGAGCCGGGCCGGGGCCCATTCGTCCATTTTGGATACCCAGAAGCCCTTTTGGGTCGGAAAAACTTTACAAAAACTCGGTTGTTGGGGACCCCGATAGTGTGCCCCCATGATTTAAGCTGGTCTTGGGTGTTGTATGTGGGGCTGCATTGTTGCGTTGGTGAGGTGGAAAAAAGATTGCCAGGGGTCACCTTTTGGCTTCTGCCCCCTTGCTTTTCTGCTGCTGCCGTAGGTTATTGGCCCCTCTATGCTGTAGTCGCTGGCGTTGTTCCCCGTGCCTTTGAAGCAGTGAAGCAGCGAAACAGTTTTGTCCCAGTTGTTCAACCCGAAAGGTTCTTTTTTCTGCTTTTTTCTCTTTTAATTTGGGTGGGGGGGAAGGAAAGTGCGAGTTTTTTTTTTGTGGGGGGGGATCCAGGAGGGGGGCCCAACCCAGTAAGGGTTGTTCATTTTGAGGGCCCTTAATGCGAGGATCAATGTTGGGGGAAATGGAGAACCCAAGCATTTCATGTGAGAAAATGGACCCTTTTGTTTTCCCAACCCTTTGGGGGTTCAGGGGGCATTGAAAATGATTTTTCCTCATTTTCCCTCCCCCGCCTAAAAATCCGCCCCAACCTTTTCCCAAGGAGGGCGTGGGTAACATCGGGGGGTTTAAAAAATACCTCCTCCCTCCCGCTCCCCCGGGCACAGCTTCAAAAACACCCCTGACTTCCCCTGAGTGATGCCCCTAGAGCTGATGGCCCCCTTCCCACTAGCTCTGGCCCCCCAAACCCCGGGTTTAATGAAGCCCGATAAAATTTGGAAAAATGTGGGGCCCTTGTGGTTTTTGACGGAGAAAAAGGCTCCGTTTTCAGCATCTGTGTCGTCCCCTCCCCGTCGCGGGGGGGATGTTGTTTAGAGTGTCCAACGATTTTCCCCAGAATAAGATCACCCAATGTTCTTCCCTTAAAGGGGGGCTTTGCCCGCATTTGCCCAATTTTGGGGGTTCTTAAAAACTGGCAGGATGGTGCGAGTTTCTTTAAAACTCCCTTCCAAACTCTCGGTGGTAAACACCCGAGGTCCGCCCCCACTGCTTGTTAGGCCATGTTTTCCTTGTACTGCGAAAATGGCATTGCCTGCTGCCACAATCGCGGGGACCCATGGGGGAGGGTAAAAAATTCCCGCGTGTTGCCACGTAAAACAATGAGAGGGGGTTGAGGGAGGCCGAGTGATCCCGGTAAGCACCCAGGCGGGAGGGGAAGCAGGGGGGGGGGGGTTGGGGGGGAAAGGGGGGGGGGGCCGGGGGTGGGGGGGGGGGGAACTTAAACCCTCGGGGCCTTTCAAAGGGAGTCCAGATAAGGTTGCTCTTTAAAAATTTTTGGGGAGACCAGGAAATTTGACATGTGCCAGGCAAGGATGTGCTCCGCCTACCGATTTAGGGGGGCCCAAACCCAGATTTTCCCTTTAAATTGGCTTTACCCCCTTTCCTGGCACAAGGTTCTTGTCCCCCAGCCAGCGCCGGGGGTTCTCATTGCGGAGAGCCGTCCACGTTTGGCCCTGGGGTGGGGTGGTCCCAAGAAGTTTAAATTTTAAAAAAGGGCTTGGTTTTTTGGGGCCCAACGTGATCCCACCAGGGACCTTGGGGGAAAAAAAGGCCCGGCCCATCCCTGGGGTTTTAAAGAGCGGGCCCCGACCCTGAAAACCCACCAAACCACCAAGGACACCCACCCAGTTCCCCCAGGAGTGTACAGAGATTAGGGGCCCTTGGGGCCCGTGTTTCCCTAGCCCAAATGTGTGGGTTTGGTCGTTTGGACTTTTTGGCCAGGATGCAGAAAATTTCGCTTGAAATTTTAGATGACAGTGGTGGCCGGGCGGGGAAAGGGTTTTTTGGGAAAAAAAAAAGGGCCTGTGGGGAATTCTGGTATTGGGGGCAGGCAAGGGCCATGAGTGGCAAAAACCCAAATCTGTGCCCACCAGACGGAAAGGCAACTTTTCCCAAAGGGGAAAAAAGGGCCGGGGCAATCCCGACATTCGGTTTTTTGGGTTTTGGGGGGATGGTTTGGGTTAAATGTTTTTTTGCCCCAAAAAACGGGGAAGGGACAGAAGTTTGGGCTAGAGGGCCGCTGTAGGGTGCGGGTCGTCAAACTGGGGGAAGGGGGAAAGGGGGTTTGGGGATGGGCCCTCTGGGGTTGGTGTGGTGGTATTGGGGGGATGGTGGAGGTGAAGCGGGGCTG
Source organism: Phyllomedusa bahiana (assembly GCA_025379985.1). NCBI lineage: Eukaryota > Metazoa > Chordata > Amphibia > Anura > Hylidae > Phyllomedusa > Phyllomedusa bahiana. Next base: position 6,213 of record JAODAL010056342.1, on the reverse strand, counting down.
ATCCTGTTTCATGATTGAGAGAATGGGCAGTGAGGAAAGCTTGGGGGTTTGGCGGAGGGGGGAGGGGGGGACAGAGGGTGTGTTTGGGGGTTTTGGGGGGGTCTGGTCGGGCCCTTTTTTTGGGAATGTTCCCTCCTTTTAAACTCAGGGCTTTCGTGCATGTATAGCTTTTGGGTGGGGGTTTAAACCCATTTGGGTTTCTTGCCTCTATTATGCTTTTTACGGAAAAAGGGGGCTTTTTGACATCGCTGGGTGAAATCAGAGGTTGGTAAAAGAAGGCCAGGCTTGAGAGGTCCGGGAAACCTTTTTGACGGCGAAAAGGAGGAGGGGGTTTTTGCGGGGGACCTTTGGCGGGCCCGGGAATCATTGGGGGGAACTTCTCCCCCCGCCCTCCCCCTTTTTGGGGCCCGGGACCCTTTTATTGCCCACTACCTTGTCTTCCCCCTCGTCCACTGATGAAGCGCTGGGAAGAAAATTTTGTGAAAAGCCCCGAGGGACCCCGCAATGCGTCTTTTTCACCCTTTAAATCAACCAGGTGATTTGGTCGTATGTTTTCTGCACCCAGAAGCTGGGGGTAAAAAAAAGGGGGCCTGCAAGGCGTTCCCCGACCCCCCGGGTTTTTTGCCGTTTTGGACCGGTTTTCCTTTCTCCTTGATGGATAAGTAATGGGCGTCAGGCGATAAATCACCCTCTTGATCTTTTAAAACATGCCTTCTGACCCCCCGTTTTTTGTATCAAAAAAGGTCTTCGGGACAATGGTTTTATCACAGTGGGGGGGTACACGAGTTGACTTTTGGGGGTGCTTCATGGGGCGGAGGTAAAATGATGCTGTGACGCATTTGTGGCCGGGGACGGGGAAGGAGAGGGGGGTTTAAGGGAAGCTGGAGGCAGGTTCCCTTTAAAACTAAAGGGACGATTGGCGAGTTTGTTCGTTTAACTGAGTTTCACAGGCCAAAACCCCAGCGATGACGGGCCTGGGGTTTCCTTTTGGGCAACTGAGATGCGGGCCCATGATTTGTTGTCGCCACCCACTGGAAGGAGCCCCTTTTTCTGTTACCTCTACCTCCTTGTCCCCTCCCCCCCTCTTTGCTCGCTTACCACTCCCTTTTCGCTCCCCAAATGTCCAGAAATATAAAAATTTGAAAAGGGGTAGGGTTATTTTTGGAAAGTTCTTTTTAAAAAAAGACGGCAAAACGTTTATTCTAAAAACCCCTTTTAATCAAAAAAAAAAATTGTGGATTAAAAATTTTAACTGCGGGGGTTTTGTCTCTATAAAAAACTGGAGGGGAAAAAGTGAAAAAAACACCTTTCAATTCACTGTGGGATTATAAAATTCCCTTTTTTAAAGATTTACGTGCAAACTGCGTAATGAACAAAGCTGTTAAGTGCGGCAAATCAAAAAACAGGGTATTGTTATGTTTTCGTAAAAATTACAGGGTATTTTTGCACCTTTCAATTCCTGTGGGGGACTAAAAAAATTGCTGTTTCTTTTTTTGTGAAAGTGCGTCAAGGGAACAAAGCTTTTGTGCGCCAAAGTAAAAAAAACCCCGTATTGTTATGTTTTCGTAAAATTTAACGGTTTTTTCTGAACCTTTCAATTCACTGTGGTGACTATAAAATTGTGTTTTCAGATTTAGGGGAAAAGCTGCATAAAATGAACAAAGGGGTAGTGGGGCCAAAAAGTCAAAAAAAACGTATTGTTTGTTTTCTTTTATATACAGGGAAATTTTTTTGCACCTTTCAATTCCCTGGGGGTTGACTTTTAAATTGCTGTTTTAAGTTTTAGTGAAGCTGCGTCAATGAAAAAGCTGTATGCGCCAAAGCAAAAAAACAGATCTGTTATGTTTTCGTATAAAAAACGGTATTTTTTTCCCCTTTCAATTAAACCTGTGGTGACATAAAATTGCTGTTTTCTGATTTTGTGCAAGCTGCGTCAATGAACAAAGCTTATGCGCCAAAGTCAAAAAAAACGTATTGTTATGTTTTCGTATAATAAGGGTTTTTTTTGCATTTAAAAATTTCACCTGTGGTGACTATAAAATTGCTTTTTTAAAGTTTTAAAGTGAAAGGCTGGTTTGAACAAAGCTGTAGTGGGGCCAAATTAAAAAAAAACACGTATCTGAAATGTATTCGGATAAAAAAATGTATTTTTTGCCCTTTCAATTTCCCTGGGGTTTGACTAAAAAATTTGGTGTTTTCGATTTACGGCAACCCTGCGTCAATGAAAAAAGTGTAGTGCCCCAAAAGGTAAAAAACACGTATTTGTTATGTTTTCGTAAATTTACACGGTTTTTTTTGCCCTTTAAATTCACTGTGGGGGACATAAAAATTGCGTTTTCAGTTTTAAGTGCAAGGTGGATATATGAAAAAAGGGTTTGGAATGGGAAAAATTGGGAAAAGGTTGAACACCAAATTAAAATGTATACGATAATAAAAAGGGGAGTTTTGCCCCTAAAAAAGGGATGAGTTACTAGAAATGTGTGTATCCAAATAAAATTTCGGGCCCTCCCCAATACCCCGGGAAATATTTCAATAGCAAATTTTAATAATAAATTTTATTGCAGTGCAAGGGTCACATAAGTCTTGGTGAATTTATCAGTGTTCTTTATAGACTTTTTCTGTTTTTCCCCCGGGGCCCCCCCCCCCCTCCCGGTGACTTTACAGCGGTAGATGCTCCTTTAAAATTCTCTACCTAACTACATAAAATCTTCCAATCTCTAATCTAACTAAATTGTAAGGATCACAGCTAATAGTAGAGGTTTCTTGCAGAAATAGAATAATTTCGCTGAGCTGTTTGGCCACAGCAGAGCGCACGTCCTATCCTATGAGACGTGAGAGACACTGAGGCTGAACAGGAAACGCTGTTTATGTAAAACGAGGTCATGTGATTTTTCCAGCCAATCGAAACCCATCACATCCAGTCATTGACGTCGCACACACATCTCACCTGCTCTATTCTGTAATCTGATTTGCTGGCCCCCAAAAATTAAAGGGAAGCGCTGAAAATGGGCGATCTTAATAGATTATGCACAGATTTTAGCCTTAATTATCGCATGATCTAAAAATTTCGATCACCATAAAAACCTTGCCGATTTCAACTTTGTCGATAATAATCGCTCAACACTAATGGCCACTCCAAAACATTCACTTGGTTCTCCTTAAGCCACTTTGTAACCAGTTTTGCAGTATGCTTCTGGTCATTGTCCATTTGAAAGACCCATTTCCGCCCAAGCTTTAACTATCAGTCTTGAGATATTTCTTCAGTATTGCCACAATCGTCTTTCCTCATGAGGCCATCTATTTTGTGAAGTGCACCAGTCCCCCCTGAAGTAATACAACCCCACAACATGATGTTGCCAACCACGTGTTTCACAGTTGGGATGGTGTTCTTAGGCTTAAAAGCGTCTCCCTTTTTCTTCAACATAACAATGGTCATTATGGCCAATCAGTTCAATTTTAGTTTAATCACACCACAGGACATGTCTCCAGAAATGTAAGTTTTTTTTCCTGTGTGCATTTGAAAACATTAATCTGGCTTTTATATGTTTCTTTTGAAGTAATGGCTTCTTCCTGGCAAAGTGGACTTTCAGCCCATGTTGGTACAGAACTTGTTTCACTGTGGACAGTGACAAAATCTTACCAGCTTCCGCCAGCATCTTCACAAGGTCTTTCGCTTTTGTTCTTGCGTTTATTTGCACTTGTCGGATCAAAGCACGTTCATCTCTGAGACACAGAACCCGTCTCCTTCCTGAGCAGTAAAATGACTGGACATTCCCATCTTGTTTGTACTTGCATATAATTATTTGTATAGGTGAACAAGGCACCTTTAGGTATCTGGAAATTGTACCCAAGGATTATCCAGGCTTGTGCAAGTCTACAATTCTCTTTCTGATATCTTGGCTGATTTCTTGAGACTTATCCATGATGTTACACACAGAAGCAGTGAGTTTCTGGTGTGTAGATTAAAATATATCAACAGCAATGTCTCTAATTAACTCAGATGTTGCCAATAAGTCAGAAGGTTCCAAATACATAACATCATCCTATGGGCTACCCCAAATTGTTGAAAGGCATTGTAGTCCTAGTGTATGTAAACTTTTGACTGTAACGGCCAGGATAGTAGATCCCCTGGACCACCGCAAGCGATGGTGTAAGCCACGCCAGGGAGCGGAATTTAAGTACATCCCGGTTTTCACCAGAGCCCGCCGCAAAGAGAGATGGACTTGCTGCAGCAGGAGTCCTACCAGGTCGCTACCCCTGACATGACTTGCTTGCGGTGGCAGCCAAGGGTGAACGTGGTTTAAAATCGTCAGGCTAGACGTAGTCGGGGAACGGATGGCAAGGTCAGGGCAGGCGGCAAGGTTCAAGAGCGCGGTCAGGTAAGTTTATGGAGAGAGTGCGGCCGCAACCCATCCCGCTGAGGGGAAGACACGGGTGCGCCCGCGGACCAGACCGTGGCGCCACTCATTACAGTACCCCCCCTTAGACCTCCCCTCCTTTTTAGGCTGAAGGAACCTGCGGATTAGATCATGATTCAAAATATTCGACTCTCTCTCCCAGGATCTCTCTTCGGGCCTGAAGCCCTTCCAATCCACAAGGAAGAAACGCTTTCCTCTGACAGTCTTCATGGCAAGGATGTCCTCTACTTCAAAGATATTAGCAGAATCTGCTACCAGGGGAGGCGAAACATTCCTCTGAGAGAACCGGTTCAGGACCAGAGGCTTTAGGAGGGAGACATGGAAGGCGTTTTGAATCCGGAGTGATGGGGGTAAGCAGAGTTTGTAAGTCACAGGGTTAAGCTGCCGATGCACCTTGAAAGGACCCAGGAACCTACTTGTAACTGGGAATCTTCAGGTGCACATACTTAGAAGATAGCCAAATCCTGTTCCATGGGAGGAAAGTCGGGGCAGGTCTCCTCCTCTTGTCCGCCTGAATCTTCATACGAGCAGACGCTCAGAGCAGGGCACGCTGATTCTCTTGCCAGATGGCCTTGATATCCCATAACAGGGAGCTCTGAAGCCGACGACAGGGGGAGGGAAGGGCGTGGGTGTCGGCCATAGACCGAAAAAAATGGAGAAAAAACCGGCTGCGTCCATGTCCCGATGAATGTAGGAGAACTCGGCCCAGGAAAGCAGCTCGACCCAGTTGTCCTGATGTTCGGACACAAAATGACGCAAGTATTTCCCCAAAATCTGATTTACTCGCTTCACTTGTCCATTGGACTGGGGGTGATAGGCCAAAGAAAAGTCCATTTTGACTTGCAGGCGAGAACACAGGGCGCACCTGAATCGGGAGACAAACTGGACTCCCCGATCGGAGACGATGTGCGAAGGAAGCCCATGCAAACGAAAAATATGCCGGAAGAAGTGGCCAGCCAGTTGCAGAGCAGATGGAAGACCAGGAAGAGGCACGAAGTGGGACATGTTCGAGAACCGGTCCGTGACCACCCAGATGACTAAGTTCCCCGAGGAGACCGGAAGGTCCGTGATGAAGTCCATGGCTATATGTGTCCATAGGGACTCTGGAACGGGCAGCGGCAGAAAAAGACCAGCAGCTCTATGGTGTGGGACCTTGTTCCGGGCACATGTGGCACAGGAGAGTGTGAAATCCCTTATGTCCTGTAGCAGAGTTGGCCACCAGTAGTGGTGTGAGATAAGAGCGTACGACTTCCGTACCCCGGGGTGGCCGGCTAGAAGGTAACTATGACCCAACTCTAGAATCCTTCTCCTGTGCGCCAGGCATACATATGTCTTACCCGGGGGAACACCTTGGAGATCTACAGGAGCCATGTGGACCAACCGTTCAGGGGAAATAATGTGCTGAGGTACTGGTTCTTCACCGATGATATCAGAGGTACGAGAGAGGGCATCAGCCTTGACATTTTTTCGGCCGGTTGGAAGTGAATGCGGAAGTCAAAGCGCGAGAAAAACAGAGACCACCTGGCTTGGCGAGGATTTAGACGTTGGGCCGTCTGAAGGTACAGGAGGTTCTTGTGATCTGTAAAAATGTAAATTGGGTGACAAGTAGTGTTGAGCGATTATTATCGACAAAGTTGAAATCGGCACGGTTTTTAGGTTGATCGGAATTTTCCGATCACGTGATAATTTAGGTGAAAATCTGCGCATAATCTATTAATTATCGTGCAAATTTTTTGGTTCCTGTCATTTTGGCGGCCAGAAATCAGCTTAGAGATAGAGCAGGGGCGGGGGGCGG
>JAODAL010056341.1:0-23342 GCA_025379985.1 Phyllomedusa bahiana | reverse complement strand
GACCGTACGCAACCAAAAAGGCGCCATAGGGCGGGGATCTCACAAAAGCTTTGTGAAGGGGCCCTAGACTCACACTTCCGATAAGGCTGGGGGTGTTCTATATTGGTTTTTTCCTACACTCTGCATTTCTAGCTTTCCGTTACAGTGATATGACTGCGGAAATTAGATATAGTCAAAACGCAGATTCTAAGGGTTTAAAACTGTTTTTAACCAGGTAAACAAAGCTCTGTGCTAGAATATTTTCACGGGGATGACCACCAGGGTTTTAACTAAGCAATTTAAAACAATCAATAAAAGAGATAGGAGTGGTGGTCAGTAACCTAGAGAAACGTGTGTACACTAGCAATAGATAAAATCTTCTTTATTTCCCAAACAAAGCTAAATCAAAGCAGCATTGTATTTGGTAATAGTCTTCATTCACCTTCCCTACATGTTAAAAGCTAATTATTTTGGTTGAGAAAACCCCAAATCAGACCCACAACCCAAGCAAAATCATATTTCCAAATTCCAAGTAAAGTTATTAAATAAATATAATATTTAATAACTTTTTTCACCCAAAATACCTATTTTCTGATGGTTTCCATGCAGCAAGATTTTTTTTTTTAAAAATTTTTATACAGCAATGAAGCAAAAAAAGTGTAAGTAACAAGAAAGGTAATCAAAATATATCACTTTAGATCTATTTCAGATGACTGTAAAATGCCCAGATCCTAGGGTCTTATCACACTGCAACCCTGTGTGGTTCACAAAACCAAACTTAGTTCACCATAGGGTTTTATGGAAATTTAAGCTCACTTCAATAGAACTGTGGTGAGCTCTGGTATTGAAAGCATTATAGGCACACCAATATGTGGTCATATTACAGTGATCTTACACAGGCCTAGACTGAAGTTTCACTTTACTTCAATTATTATATATCTTATTGATCTATGACAAAACATAGGCTACAATATGTACAATAAAGTTAAAATCATTACATATTTGTTATCATATGTATTTTGTTAAAGTTTTTATGTATATGAAGCTGCGTATGCTTTCTATTTCCCTACTGCTGTCTTTTTACACTTAACCTATTAAAACTTGGCTAATGTTTAGTATGGCATGCTCTACTGACAGATCCTCCATTAAACAAATTCCTGCTTTAATGCTTTTATTGTACAGTAAATGCTAAATTTCAATATAAGCTTTGCATTGTGTGACATGTTTTATGTGTTCAAATTAAAATATCCCAGTAAGAACTATCATTATCTACTTCATTATGTTGATTTTTTTGGGGCAGTAGTGTAAAAATTGTCTTCTTGCAAAATGTCTAATTTTTTTTTTTAATGTTCATACTCTAATCATTCACATGCCAAAATTTTGTTATTTCATTGTCGATGACAGAGCAATTATTGTATTAACATGAAAGAGTAAGAAAAGAGGAACTTATAACCGCTCATCACAACTGGCAAACATGTTTTGGTCACTCTATATTATTTTAAAAAAAAGCAGAACTTAAAGGGGTTGTCTCATCTCACTGATTCATAAAGCAAAGCAGCATTATTCCATTCATGCATCCTGTCACTTCCTGGTCAAGCTGTCTGTAATTAGCATATGAGCTCCATAAAAATAAGACTTCTGCTAATTAGATAAACAATCTCCTTAGATGAGGTCCAGAGAAGCTTGAGAGCTAAAGTAAACAGTAGTAATTAGTGTAATTTGTCTGAAAGATCAGATAACACACAAACTCTCAGGCTGCTGGCACCTGTCTGTGTTACTCCCCACAGATAAGACTTTCACAGGAGAAAAACAGGCAGTCACTAAGAAACAAAAGCCCTCAGAAGGATAAAAAAATTTTTAAAGCTCCTCAACAAAAACAATGAACGAAGCAATATATTTGGAAAACGTCTTTATTTAGTGTTCCCTACATGTTGAAAACTAATCTTTGTAGTGAGACAACCCCTTTAAGGGTTCAATTGTGCCCTCTTAAAGGGGTCAATATGAACTAAAGTAGATGGAACAGGGGCCGCAATACTTTGTAACTAAAAGTCTGGCCGTTACAAGTACCAATGAATGTAAATGTTGAAAAGGCTGCAGCACTTCCACAAGTTTTGACCCTTTCAGTTGCTGAAGTGGAAACAGATTCCACCAATCGAAAAAATGGATGCCTAATCCCAAGAATACCCATTTAGAACTTTCTGGGACAAGATAAATACCCCCTTTTTTCCTTGTCTACCTAAAAACAGGCCCTTCTTGGGCTGTGAGAAAGTTTGTTTTGTGACCTCTCTCTGGTTTGCTGGGTAGCTGAGAGGACTCGTATAGTGGAGAGGGATACATGGTAAGCTATTTCTGCTTTGCTGACACATTTGAAGACTATTCAGTGGTTAGATTTATTAGTTACAACTATTCCCTGTAGGTCATTGCTACAAGGGCAATGAAGACCCCTTTAAAAAGGGGATCTTCTACGGTGAATAGTTTTCCTTTACTAATCTTTTCTATAATATACAATATTTTTAACCAGTGACACCTTAACATAATTTATGTTATTTTATTGGTCTTGGCAATGTACATTAGTGAATGTCCAGGATTTCCAGCCAATCTTTTATTAGTTAGCATTACTCTAGTTAGCAATACTCTATTCCTTGCCCAGTATGGCAGTAAAGCTGTGAATATTCAGTTGTCAAAGGTTACCTGGACTAAATTTGCCAATCTAATTAAGATATAACAAAAGTAAAATAGGGAATGGTTTTAAAGTGACCACTGAGCCCTTTGTTGGGGTACTTTTGCAAATACATGCATTACCTGTCTTGAACTGATCATGAATTACAACCTGTATCATAGCTGAGAGCTGCATTTTGTCGGTATTGAAAACAGTCAACAGTCTGGGTGCGTATAGCTTAGATGGGATGAAATTATAAGGTCACAGTTTTCTTTCACGAGTGAAGTAAAAGAGCCTGTGAAAGACTCACTTCTCAGAATCAAATAACAGATCTTAGCAAGAAGCTGAAAATTTAACCCTTAAATGTAATGCACTTTAGGTTATTAAACAGGATGTAATTGAGATTTGAAACAAAAATTAATGCAAAGTACTTACATTTACTCAGCTTTTTTGAATAGTACTTCTATAAGTAACCTATAAAAAGGTGACCAACTTTAGACGCAGCCTTTAAAAGGGTTCTCTGGTTATTTCTTTTGTTAGTATACTGATCCCATATTAAAACAAAAAAGTTATACTCACCTCCCTCTCACTTTGGATCCAGTGCTATGCCATCCTCAGTTTCCGTCGGTCTTTTGTTTTCTTCTGGTCTCGATCCGAACGTGAATGGCTCCAGCGATCACTTGTCTTTTATTTGATATCATGGTTCAGTGATGTCAGGGGCAAAACTACTAAATACTCTACTTTCAATATGATATAGGGGTGTAGAGACAACCCACTCTTGAATGATAATTAGAAGCCTGGGTATACCAAAATAGTGCTAAACCAACAAACCACTAAAGGTATAACACCTAGAAGGATGATATATATCTATTAAAACATAGCCTTTATTGCATAATAAGTAAAACCTATGACAGACTTACGAAAAAAAACTACTAAAATGATGAACTATCAAATAACTGCCTATCGAAAAATTGGAGGACCCGCCCCGATAAGGGCGCCCCCAACCAGGAACCTAGTCTATTGCTAGCCCTAACTACCCCTAAATACAGACAACAAACAACCTGAATATACAATAAAGAACAAAAAAGTGTACAAAGCAAAAATGCAAAAAACTAAAAGATGAAATCAAATTACTAACAATGCAGCAGAAACCAATATTCCTGTTCCGACGCGTTTCCCCCCTAGATAAGGGGGTTCATCAGGGAACAAATTGAGATGTTTAAAAGTAGAAAACAAATACAAAACTTATTCATACAAATATCAGGGGTACAATAAACTCACGTCCCTTTATACACTGTTATACCTTTAGTGGTTGTTGGGTTTAGTGATGTCAGCCAATGATGTATTCAAATCAAGAGCAGAAGAAAGCAGAGAGTGAGCATGCATCTTTTTTTATTTTAATATGGTAGCAATATGCTAAAAAAACAACTAAACTGGACAACCCATTTTAATTCTCTGACAAAGGTGATGTTTGAACAAAACATGATGATTACTTCTAGACCCTTTTTTAAAGGTTCCCAAATTTGTTTTAATTTTTTGATTTTGTATTTTATATGAAGTTGAACTTTCAAGATTCCAGTACTATGATGATGTGTACATATATTATCTATGTATTATACATTATTTCAGTGGATGTAGTAGAATTGCTTCAGACTGATATAGTTGATATTTGCTTCTATGTACATTTCAGTATTTATTTGATTTGCCTCAACATGTAATGGGAGGATCTGTATTTAACTAAAGGAACACTCCATAAAGAACTGATACGTTATGCTAAAGGCAGAGCATAAAGGGGCACAGCATCATTGTTATCTTTGACGTTTTTTGAATCCCTTTGTCAAGCAATGCCTCCTAAGTTCCTGCTGAAGTATAACATCGTTTTTCTGGAGTACTCCTTTAAATATTGTGATTTTGCACCTTATGGACTGTTGTATATGTGCAAAGCACACACATCCACCAGTGTTATGGCATTGCTAAAAAAAAAAAAAAATCCCACATTTTGTATTATTTGGTTTGTACCATAATAAAGCTGAACATTTAAAGACATATCAAATCATGTTTTCTATTTTTTGGCATGTTCCTGAAACTACACTGCAGATTTGTACTCTGTGCTTAATAAGGTAAATGATATGTTTCATGTACAGTTTGAAGTTGGTGAATGTGAACTCCAGATCCGTACTTGTACCACTTACGTTGGCTTATGTTATGTTCTTAGTTGATATGGATATTTTTTGTTGTATTAAAGCAGTGTGTTTCTGTGGACTATTGTTTAAAGACTATTTTTCTTTATTTTTATAGCATAGCCCAAAGAGTTTACGATAATGCTAAAGAGTTTCAAAAAGTATTCTAGTTTTAGCAAACTAAATTTAATTAATATATTATATGCAATTTGATAATATACTTTGTATTAATTACGCTCAGTTTTCTAGATCACTGCTTTTAGTAATTAAATGGGAATTTTTATTGTTTCCATTCACAGAGAGCAAATCTTACCTAGTCGTGAGGTGAGACCAGGTGCACAGCTCATTACAAGAGCTATAGCTGCATATTATAATAATAAAGTTAATTGAGCCATTAGGTTCTGTACACAGAACATATTCTTCTATAGGGTATCACATTAGATTGCTGCTTGATAATCTCCCTTTGTATGTGACGGCTTTCACCATGGTATGAGGTGGGGATTTGACCCATTCAATAACCACTCATGCACAACTCTCTCTGTCTTCAATGCTCCCATTAAAGGAGTATTCCCATCTGATTGATTAGCTTTAAACATGTTCAAGGTAAATAAAGACTATTACATTGCTCTTTTAATTTAACTTCCTTTCAAAGTTAGAGCAGTTCTTATTGCTCTATTGCTTAAAGATTTCTAGGTTTCAGACCAGCCGTCCCTCACCCCCTTATAAGCAGAACAGGAGCTTGTTTACCTTCTTTACTAATACCTTTAACCTTAAGACCCTGACCCGGACCGCGTAAAAACCCCCCCTCCATCACAAACCTTACAGAGATGGAGAAGCTGAAATCCAACACTGCGCAAAACCCCCCAGCCTGCATAAAGGTACAATGCATTGGGGTGTGTTTGGTGTGTTGTTTGGGGGGAGAGGGGTTTTCATAAAAGGCCAGATGGAAAACCCCTTTTAAATTTAGCAAAGAACGTCATGCGAGACACTTTTCCATTCGCTTTAGCACAAAAAAAGGTTAACGACAGGTTCAGAAAAGGGGCCCGGGTTTTTTTTTTCAACTTTTAAATGTCTGAGATAGAGATACACCTGTAACAAGTCATCAATTCTTCATAAAATCTTCCCCGTTCAACCTCCTTCAAAATTTTTTTCTAAGGTCCCAATTTTCAATCTAAAAGCCCTTTTTTTCCATTCCAGTCCCCCCAATCATCTACGCGGCAAATTAACTACAAAAAAAAAAGCAAAAGGGCCCCAATAAGGGATGGCAGTTTAGAAAAACACCTACTTTTTTTCCAGAAAACATATCCACACTTGTCCACTGGTTGTGTACATTGCTACTTAACCCATTCACTTCAATAGAACAGAACTGTAGTACTAGACACAACCCATTGAAATTTTGATGCTTTTTTGCAGAAAAATTCAAACCTGTTTATCTAAACCAGACAACTTTTTTATTACCGTTTGAAAATCCAGGACCATTGGACTCATTCATAAATGACCGGGTTTTCCAATCCCACTACAATAAATTAGAAGTACATTTTAGGGCCCTTTACACGGCACAAACAAATACTGGGCATTAACCACCCCGTATTGTCCGTTTTTTGTACCGTGCCCGGCCGGGGGGATGGCTTTTCTCCGGATGACAAGAAAAGCCCTCCCCCTTCACATTGACTTGTTCAATTCCGCAAAAACCGGACGGAAAAATGAACTTAAAAATTTTTTTTTTTTCGGGCCCCCAAACCCTGCAAGGGGGGGCGCAGGTTTTTTTCCCTAGTAGCCCAGTAAAAAAAATTTTCGGCCAAAATTTTTCAGCCGGTTTGCAAGACCACAAACCGTCTGAAAAACCGTCCGCAAATTTGTGCCTTGGGCACATGGCATTAAAATGCAGTGTAAATGGGACATGCGTGTCTGATGGTCATATTGTGTAGATCTCATAAGCTTACCCGTAATATAAGTGGCCCTGATCCACCAAGTCTTGGGCTGCACATACATTATCCCTAAAACCTAGCTCAGTGAGGTATTTCGGTTCCGGCTCTTAGGATATGATGATTTAAAGAAAGAAGCTTTGAAGAGACATTCAAATCTCTTAATGATAGGAACCTAGGTTAGTAAGATTGACCAGAGGAAGCAGAAAACTGCTCAGCCACATATAATATTAACACTGTATTTATATTCTGCTGCCCCAAGTTGAGAAAAGAAATGACTTGGTAAATACTAGAAAAAGCAAATTGAGTAATTACCAGTTAAGATTTTATATGACATGACCACAACCATAGAAAACATCTTAATGGACCCCATGCTGCTAATTAATACTGCTTAACACTACATCCTAGAAGGAGAGCTTCTGCTAAGATTGGGGTGTAGAGAGGGAGAGCCCTGTATTCAAGCTGCCTATGAGGAAAAAGTCCTATTCCAGTTAGCATGTCATAGAGAGAGACTGACCACTTGATACTTGACTATATTAGCCATAACTAAAGAAGAGCTTAAAGGGGTTGTCTCGCTACAATGATTGGGTTTTAATTAAAAGATCTTTAAAAAACAAGCAGCTTTGCAATATATGTTCATTACAAATGTCCTACGATTTTTGAGTTATCCCTGTTATCGTAGTACATCAGCTTCTCAAATCTCTATAGAACGGACCATTTTTGATCTTTATTCACCGACTCCCCAGTCTGATGACTCATCACCTTCTGAATACAGGTCTGAGCACGGGCCCCCCTCCCACCCCAGAATGCTTCTGTAGGGGGAGGAGGGGGAGGGCTCTGGCTTCTGTGTCTGTGCTGCCTGGATTAACCCTGTGTGTACCTGCTTCCTCCTGTTCTTCTACACAGATTGAGGAGAGCAGAGGTGAGGCTGATCAATAGATGTGACAGCAGTAACCCCCGTGTGTTACTATAATCATGATGTGTCTGTGGAGCTGTACTATACAATAGAAAAAGATCAGGAGGCAAGTGAACGCTTCATGCTCTGCTGAACAGTGACACATGCTGAGTATAGTAACACTTTACAGCTGCCCTGTGTCTGTTCGACAGGGTTTGTTTGTTGCTGGAGATGTGGAGAAATTTTTATCTAAAACAGCGTGTATTTGGGAACCACTTGTATCCCCCCTGCTCTGCTATTAGCCCTCACAGCTTCACAGACCTCTCCACCTCATAGATCACCCTAATACAGCTGATCTAGCAGCCTGCACAGACCTAGGCAGGCACACACAGGGTTAACTCTGGCAGCAAACCCCCTCGCCCCTCCCCCTGCTGTAATAAAGTTACAGAAGGAGAGCTTCGTGTGCTGAGGGGAGGGGGGAAGAGGGAGGAGAAGAGGCAGACAAGAAGCATGCCCCTGAATTCAACTGCCAGGCACACTGAAGTAGGCTGAAAGCTTGTAATGAGACAAATCCTTTAAGCTCCCCCATGTATCAAATGTTGACCCGTATTCAGGGATGGTTTTCAGGCAAGGCTCCAGTAGATGGCTATTGTGCTTTCTTACATGTACACTCATTTTTCCCTAACGCCATATGACGTTACTAAAGTTAAATCTGTTTCTTAAAAAAAGCAAATGTTTATTGCTTTACAATGCAGAGTAGGCAGATAGAATAGTTATAGTGGGTCTGTCATGGTTGACTTTTCATGCAGAATCAATATAGGTATGAAGCTCAGTTAAGCTAAAAAAAAAAAAAAAGTACTAAGGAACAAACTGTGAATGGCTTTCTGACACTGTACTACTCTTGCATAGTGATACTGATTTGGGCTAATGATTGCACTGAAGTAACACTTTGGTTGGTCTTTTTTGGGAAATTTAAAAAAGAATTTTAATACATTTTATTTTATGTTAAGTAAAACAAATATTGAATAAAAAAAGCTTTCAGGATGAGGTTTGTCCGCCAAGGTATATTGAACTCATAGAGGGGGTCCCCAACTTATCACATCACTTTGAGCAAAGGTAGGTGCTTACATAGAGAACATAAGAGATCTAGAGCATTGATATACATTACTTGGTCTCAAATTTATTTGAATAAGCACTTTATTAAGAAATATGTAATACCATATAATTTACCACCGCAGGGGAAATGTGTGAAAATCCCCAACATTCCCCAGTGATAAGAGCTGATCAAAGGGGTTAACAGCTGGTCATGGAGTCAGGTGATTGCCAGAAAATTATAATCTGGGAAAAACATACTCTTTTACTTTAACCTTTTTAGAATTTTGTACACTGATTAAAAATCATTTAAATTTAACTTTTAATATTTCTTTCTAAAATGGGATATTGAACCAGTTTTTTTTAAAAACCCCAAAAAAAACAAAAAACCCCATAACCAAATACAGCATTATGTAAATCCCAGGTCGCACCCTAATTTATTGCATCAGTCACTTTCTTCAATAAAACGGGGTTTTTAAAAATACACCCATATTCTTTTTTGCAATTCAACAAAGTTTGAGGGAAAAATAGCAACAGAAAATAAGTATATAGCATCATAATTTGTGCAGGTTTTTGAAAATACAGCAATTATGACTAAAAGGGGTTTTAGAAAAAAAAATTTACGGGAAACTAGAAGCAAAATTTCCAATCCAAGAAAGCAAATGCAAGTATTACAACCATGAACATATTTAAATTCAATATAGGAAAAAAAAACTAGAAAATAGCAAATCTGCTAATGTTTCGATATTGACCAATAAAGAAAGGAATACTGTTATGCGGCCACTATATTAAAGGACTTTGGGAGTCCAAAATGAAAAATTGAAACAGAAATACAGTTCTCGGCCATAAAGCACACCAACAGGACACACTACATAACAACCCATACATACATACACTCTCATGGGGGGGAGAGAGAAGAAAGGGAAGGGAGGGGGAGATACTGATTCTCAAGATCATGGAAACAGTACCTATTCTATGTAGAGAGGGAGTGGAAGACAGTTGATGTTTGGAATTGAAGCCATGGCGCCATTGTCCTAATTAATAACTGGGCCTCGTCCTCTGTCGTGGCTAGAAGTTCTTCCATGTGATAGACATGGGAAACTTCAGTGAACCAGTCATCGATGGAAGGTGGTTCCGTCGACTTCCAGCGTCTAGGGATAACTGTTTTGGGTGCCTGCAGTAGATGTGGGAGGAGGGACTTTCTGTAGGTTGAGGCCCCAAGGTCAAACATAAACAGCAAGGCCGCTTCAGGGGTCTTTGGAATGGATAGGCCTGAAATGTCTTTAAGAGCACCGTATATAGCAAATCTTCCTGTCATCCCGGCACACCATGTCCAACACCCATGCATATGCTGAGGCCAAATAGTATTTCCTACAGTCGGGCAGCCCCAATCCACCCAAAGTCTTATGTCTGGTCAACACAACGTAAGAAAGCCTAGGGCAAACAGAGGGTCAGATAAATGATGTGAATAGGCATTGTGTACATCTCCAAAAAGAATTTGGGATGTAAGTAGGGATGGTCTATAGCAAACAAAGTATACGGGGCAGTATTGCCATTTTTAAAATGTTAACCCTGCCAAACCAAGAAAAGCTTTGTTTAGTCCAGGAAGCTAAGTCCTGGGTAATTGATCTGAGTACAGATTCAAAATTAAGGGAGAAAATGTTAGTCAGGGCTGTCAGGATGATAATCCCCAAATAGGACCGGCCTATAGAAGGCCACGTGCAAGGATAGTCTAGTTTAAACTGGTGGAGAACAGAAGGGGATAAGCCAACATTTAATGCTTCAGACTTGGATACATTTATTTTGAAGTTTGAACAAGTGCCAAATGACCGAAGTACGAACATAAGGGGTGGGAGAGATGTGGCTGGGCTGGTGAGATATACTAGGAGATCATCCACAAACGGCGAGCACTTGTATTCGTTCGTCGCAATATTGATCCCTGTTATCTCTGGATTATTGCGGATAGCAGAAAGTAGATTCTCCATAAATAGGACATACAGGAGGGGAGACAAGGGACATCCCTGTCTCGTACCTTTAGTAATCATAAATGGATCTGAGAGAGTGCCATTAATTTTCAATTTGGCAGTAGGGGAGTGGTAAAGGGCCAACATTTTTGAGATAAAGGTGGGTCCAATCCCCAAATGCCAAAGGGTGGATACTAGAGAGGGCCAAGAAATCCTATCAGATGCTTTTTCGGCATCCAGGGATAGGACCATTAGAGGGATTTTACGGGACTGGGCATGATGTATTAGATCCAGGGTTTTCAAGGTGTTGTCCCGAGCTTCTCTGCCCGGGACAAAACCCACCTGGTCGGGATGGATAAGCTCTGGGAGCACGGACTTTAGTCTATTTACCAAGAGTTTGCCATAAATTTTTAGGTCCACATTCAACAGGGAGATTGGGCGATAGCTGCCTTAAAGAGAAGGGTCCTTACCTGGTTTCGGTATAAGGGCAATATGTGCCAGTGTGGTATGGGTGGAAAACGGGTTATCCGAGGAAACATGATTGAAAACTCGTAGTAGTAAGGGAGTTAATTCTTCCCGAAAGGTCTTATAGAATTTATCAGTAAATCCATCAGGAATCGGCTTTTCCCGCCAGGCAAACCCAAGATGACAGGAGAGATTTCTAAGACAGTAAATGGGGATTTAAAGTTGGAGAAATTAATACCTGAGGGTACTGGAGGAAGATTAGGGAATTCATAAACATACACCCTATATTTCTATACTTACAATCCACTTAGATCAATCAGATTTCTGTCACCTGTTCCCTCCAGGATCAAACTTATTCCAAAACGGAAAGATACTGGACGGAGATTGATAGGGAACAAAAAAGTAACCGTAAATGGTGGGGTCACTATAAGGGCACCATAGTAGTCTCCCAAAAAAGTCCCGGCCTTTAGAGCGGAGTGCCCCACCATTTACAGTTACTTTTTTGTTCCCTATCACTACTCTGTCCAGTACCTTGAGTTTTTTAATTCTGGAACAGCTGACAGAAATCCGATTGATCTCAGAGGTATCATAAGTATAGAAAATTATGGTTTGTTATAAAATCGATATATACTTAAGTGGTGACCTGATGCAATGCATTACGGTGCAGAACCTGTGGATATACTTTACATGCTCTATTTTGGTTCATGTGGTTTTTTGTTTGTTTTGGGGTTTAGATAAAAAAGGGGAATTCCATATCCCATTTTCGAAAAAAATATTAAAAGTTATATTTTAACCAATGTTTTTTTCAGTGTTATTTAGATTGGCAGAAGTTGCTCAATTAGAAAAATGGTTGTGGTAGGCAAAACTCTTAAACTAAGTGTATTTACGTCAGTGAGCCTATGTATCTTATGTTACTAGTTAATAGGCCCTGAGATCTGCAGCATTATTGTATAGAAGTGTTTTGTATAATTAACTAAAATTAGTGAGTTAATAAGAAAAATCTATTTCTAGAGCTGTTTGAGAGTTTAGTACATGAATATGCATGATTCTCTCTCTCTCTTTATAGAGACAGGAAGTTAATGTTTTTGCAAGAATGATTAAATTTTTCCACTCAAAAAGAAATTTGATGTCGTAAATGCCCAATAGTAATAATTAAAATTGGTAACTATTGTTATACGACGTCAATAAAATAAATTTTTATTGAATTGCTATGTTTATCTGATGATAATGATGATATCATCTACCGCTTGATATAAAATATCGCTATCACTTGTCACACCTTCGCTATTGGACTCACTACCAGTATTAGAATCATTTGCATCGCTTAGCATTTCGCTAACTTTCATGACAGAAAACCGACGCCTTTTACTTGTCGCCAAAGTTCAAACAAACGGGTTTTTTATAGCCTAACCATTTTTTCCAGTTATGGGTGTATTTTTTTTTTGTAGCCCTGGACAAACTTTACAATTACATTAGTTAGGCCTATCAGGTGGGAATATCGCTTAAATTATTTTATTATGCCCCCACTGGGTGGCCCATTCAAGCGCAAAGGGAAATGTCCCATGGGTGGGGCTAGTGTAAGTGGGGCATACTTAGTTTAATCCCTGTGCAACTTGAAAAGGACCAAAGTTATAATGGCTAAATGACTGGTCAGGCTGAGTCAGAGCATCTTCCCGTAAAATGGAGATTTTATGGTCTTCCTAGCAGGCATTATTAGAAAAAAGGGGCCCAAGGGAAAGCAAAACCAAATAAAACCAAACAAAAAGGTAGGGGGTTCTAAAGGGGGCCATTAATGAAGGTGGTGACTGAAGTCTAGGCAATCTACCCCTGACTACAGAAGATCTCTGTACAAATGACTAAAAATTCAATGATGATGATGCTAAAAAGGTTATGTGTATAGGTGCACACCCACAGACCCTTCAGAGTACTCTACAACCCCCTGTCAACACCAAGATGCAACGATGGGCATGTAGCATAGAACTGGAACCGGGGAAGAGTTGAACCAGAATGCACAGGGGAAAAGAAGGCAAGCCAAGGGGGGCAATGTGATGTACTCGCAATGTTTTGAGGGGAAAACCTTGGTTCTGGCCCCCCCTGTGGATGTTACTTGTACTAACCACCTTCCTTTTTGCTTAGCCCCCACCCATTGACAATGGAAATTCCCAAATTGCAGTGGCTCTGTCAAAAAAAAACATGTTTGAGGAATGTGACAAAGAGTTAAAGGGTGTCGATTTGGGTTTTCCAATTTCCCAGCTTCAGTCTAATCAGGTTTTGGGGTATGCTGCACTTCAGAGAAAAAGTCTAATGTCCCTGTCTCAACTAATATCTGCTGCTGTACCTTTAAATCTTCAATGTCCATATCTAAAAAGGTCAAAGTTTGTTTGGGCGTAAAAAGGGAAACCCTTTTCAGGGGACAATATTAGGCGGCATATCAATATCATATACATTTATACAATAAAAAATATACAGAAAATTCTTTGTTGCCTTGCAGATCCAGAGACCCTAGATCACTATTGCTAGTCACTAGTCTACTGTGACAAGATTAAAAATTATTATAATTATAAGCTCTTCATGCTTGCTGCTTTGATTTCCCATATTGTCATTCCAAAAATGTAGACACATATGTGCCTTTCATGCTTTGTCTTCCTCTAGGACAGAATCTTGAGCATGTATGTTAGACAGATATTCAAGTTTACATATTTACAGTATATGTTTATCACCAAATTCTTAGTAAAGTAAATTCATTTATAGATCAGTAGTGTATTTCAAGCAATTAATGGTGTCATTCAGCAGTTTAAGGGATTTTAGTGCACTATGATTTAAAAAATTATATGCACTGACTGAAATTATAGTCAAGAAAATTACGTTAGAGTAATATCTTACAGGTAAGGAGGAAGTGAATTAGTGTAATAACAAGGATACATGTACCATATAGAAATTAAACAGAGCAGTTATAGGCTACCTAAAGAAAGGACTGCGTCAACGTTGAGCCCATTGCCCATAAGTGCTGAGACCATCCCATCCTCCAAAGTGCTGAGACCATTTAAAAGATTTCCCTTTTTTCATAGTCACTATAATATCAGTGTAACAATGAAAGTTGTCATAAAAAAAAGATTAAAACCATACAAGCATAGGGCCCTTCTAAGTTGTCATTTACCAGCACCTTAAACAAGTAGGAGGTGAAAATTTTGTTCTTTCCTATGGAACGTTCTGTCCTCTATGTATGATACTGTGCAATAACTCATCTGAGCTTGAATTTACGTTCCTCAGCTTTGAAAAGTAGTAATATTTCAAGTTGATTTCTTTCAATTTGAATTTTTTTTATTTTTTGAAAACCCGAAATGAAAGACTAGTGGCAGCAAAAACTGGTAATTTGGCGGGGGATGAGTACCGCAGTCGACTTCTTTTTGGGGGGCGTAACTTCAAGCTCTTTAGCCCTAGTGCAAAAAGTGAAATGGGGCCACAGTTACTATGCACCATTTACAATACTAATGTTTTTATGTGGCAGGAGGGCTTTTGGGGCCCCTGAGGCTGTAGGGCCCGGTAGCGACTGCTACCGCTGCACTCCCTGAAGCTACGCCCCTGTTTAGGGTCTTTTTCACACAGCAGGTTCCATGTCCAATGTGATGATCCCCTGATAAGTGAGACTCCCATCCATCAATAGTCTTTGGCTGGTCAACACATTTAAAAAAATTTGCACAGTATTTAGATACAGTTGAATTAGGTTTTATTGTGACAGTTTATTTTTTACTTGTACATTTGCAAGTGCATTTGCATGTGCAAGACTCTACTGGAAATAAATTCATAATAAAATAGACGTGCTGTTTATTATGTCACAGAATGATCGTTATCCGTATTTGTTTTAAGGGAAATGTCTAACATGACTAGGGAGTTTTTTTTTTTTCAGTTTGCACCATTTCTATAAATTTGGCACACTTTGTATCATTTCCACTGTCTCAAATATTCATACATCCTTCAACACTCTAAGGCTTACATAGATGTTTAGTGAAATAGAAGTGTAATTTCTGTGAAGCCCTATTTTATGTTACTACGCCAACATCATTGGGAAGTTATTGGAATTTCTTTTATAAAATTAAAATTTTGAAATGTAATCATATTTTACAATTTTCAAAATCCTGAACTCAAATTTAGGACATAGAATGTAGAAGCCTCTAAAATATTACAAATAATTTTGAAGTCTCAGTTATAGTGCTAGGGGGCCACTTTGGACATCCAGATATCTTTTATAATTTTTTGTTTAAAAGATTTTCATGTATTTTTTCACTTTTTACCTATGAACCAAGACATAAAGGGCGACATGTATGATTTTTGGCACACAGGCACCATTTTTTTTGCGTGCATTTGTAGTGTGGAATGTGCCTGAATCTTTGAACCTGTTCTACTGCGGGTCATAGATTTAGCACTTTCTAGCTACAAAACGACAATTCTGGCTCAGGTAAATCACTTTTAAAGTGCTCTAACTGTTCCAGCAGTAATGCGCTTGGATTTGCCGATAAAAATACATAAATGTGTAGAATCGTACGGTTTGTAATTCAACACGCCTCCAGCCCCTGATCTCAGGCACATTACAAAGTGCTTCGGGTGCTTTGTAATGTGCCTAATAATAGACTGTCCCTGATTAAAAATATTGAGAATGGGGCTATGCTAGTTCGTGAGCTGAAAATACGCAAGACTTCTGGTGCAGCCCCGTTCATAGTTCATACTTGTCACCCAATGCAGCCATGTACTTATCAGTCAATCCATTCAATGGGAGAGTTCTCATGTGTATATAAATTGGAATAACATTTAAAGTGCTGATTTTTAGAAGAATAGACCTGAATAGTTTGCCCTTTCATGATATTATTCATCAAAACCTTTGATCCATAGATATTTTCAGTGAATTATATTCTGGTATAACTGTCAGGTCAGAACACAGTAGGTAGCATATCCATTTCTCTACACTGCACTTCATCTGAAAAGTCATTAGTTCCAAAATAGTGTTCTAGTGTAGTAGCCAATATGCCTCTCAAAAGATGTAATTTTCAGATAATGCCATTTTAACAACAGCGTTTGACTCACTGCATCCCCCCACCTATATAGACATCACAAAATCTATTTTTTACTGAAGCTGATTGGATAATTTTTTTGCTTTTACCAGTATGTTACTGTTCTTTTTTTGATGACCTACTTGACCATGATAGATGTGTCTGTTGGTACATTTTTTACAGTATATCAGCTGAAATATTTGAGTGTTGTAGAAGGTCTGGAGTATAACTGGAGAAGTAATAATGTATTCAAAGCAGCAAAAAAAACCAAAAAAAAAACCTTAGCAAGTCTAGAAGGAAGCAGCTACATTGTTTCTTATCTCCTTTTTAAGGAAATCCTGTAAAATTGAGTACATTTATATGACACTGTAATAAAAGAATAAAAAAACTAACCCTTTAATCATTCTAGGGTCTGTATAAATGAGCAATGAAGAGCAGGTCAGACTGATGTTTGCTATGTATTGAAATATAATATATTGCAGTAGACAACTGCAATAAATTATATTAAAACACATATCGTGTTAATGGTTATTAATCCATACTAGTTTAGACTGACCCCAGAAAGTACCTGATGATCCTCCATTGGGCTTAAAGGGGTTGTCTCACTACATTGTTTCATCTTATCTCAGTCCTCAGTGTTTTCTTGGTTTCATTTTGAATTCAGGGGCGTGTTTACTGGCTTCTACTAGGCTGCAGTAGAAGCCAGGACAGTAGCTATAGCAACCAGTGCTGTCAGCCTATCAGGAAAGATCAAACAGGTCTGTAGCTATAGCAACCTGAGGAGCTGATGCAGCCCAAACAAGAGGGGATATCTCAGAATAGTTAGGATACGGTTAATGGACATATATTGCAAAGTGACTTGTTTTTGCAAGATCATTAACATAAAAAGTAATTCTTGTAGTGAGATAACCCCTTTAAGGTTTAGACACAATAATGGACTTCAAATGTCCTGTAGAAGACAACCCCATTTTGAAGCTGACTTCAGAGTCATCACCTATCACTATGGATAAGAAAAAAAAATTAACCTATTCAATGATATCCATATAATGTGTTGTGTGTACAATGATAGCAAGGAAGATTACAATGTAATTAAGAGGGACTTCCATTTCTAAATAAAAAGGGAGGGGCCCCTCGAATCATTGCCTCTAGAACCCCATTTTACACTGAATTTAATACACATTAAATAGGTTGTACTGCCATATGAAATGATTGCTAAGTAGGGCTAGACTGTGGTAAAGTAAAATATACGTAAAATACTACCTTATGGGACCCTTGCCCCTTTTAAAAACTTTGGATCCACTTTTCTGCACTTTGGGTCCTAAACCCAACCGGGAAATGCCCCAAACCTCCTTTGCTCTGTGGACAGTTTGCATCTCCACTATTTAAATCTACATTTAGAGCTGTGTATCAGAAAAAAAACGGGGATCATAACATAAGTTTTTAAGGAAAAGTCACAACACAAAATGGACATAAAATGCCACGATGCTAAAAAGTGGACATTTATTTTGATTTTGTAAAATTTTGGAAAACATGACTGTTTTCTTCCAAAAATAGCACACTTATTCATGGGCCGTGTCAGTTATTTTAGCTCAGCCTCACTACACTACTTAAAAACCCCCAAAGTTTGACCCCCTGCAGCCCCCATGTTTTAAAAATTTTTTTATTTTTTTGAGACGGAATTTTTTAAATTTAAAATTTTAACACAAAGCATACTGTATTCACATAACTATGACAACAATGGCAAGTATGTGACAGGGCTTTTTCTTAAGGTGGACAGGATGGGCGACGGTGGGAGGGCCACAGGGGGTGGTCATGAGCCCCACCCACCCCAAGAAACAGCTCTGTTACACAGCAGGTTGGTGCAAACCTCCAGGTCTTCTAAGCGAAAAACCCCTGAGATGACACCATCCCATGGCCCCTTTTGTCCTTCGCCCCAACACAGATGGCTGAGAGGGGAAATTTTAAAAACGGGGAAAAATTAATTTTGTCCCACCAATTGTGCAAGTTCCCCCTTTTTAAAAAAATGAAGAGGCCTGTAATTGACATAAAGGAAACCCCAACTATGAAGAAAAAATAAGAAAACAAATCCAAAAAATCACTTTTGTCGTTTTGGGAAAAATTTTTTGCAAATTATGGGGGAAAAAATAAGTTTTTTGGCAATAACAAAATTTTATCTCAAACTTGTTATTATCCTTTGTTGGAAAAAGACAAGGTCAAATTTTCTGCAATTTTCACAAGGTTGCACAACCTTTCGGGTATGTTGCCCTCCCCCATGCAATCTCCTCTGACAGTGTGTTTTGGGGCGCGCTGGAAACACGGACTTTAAACTCCTTCTAAAGGTTTTTTCTGGGGGTTGAGATTGGAGCTGGCTAGGCCACCCCAGATTTTGAATGCTTTTTATAAAATCCACTCCTTCATTGCCCGGGCTGTGTGTTTGGGATCATTGTCAGCTGAAAGACCCACCCATTTTCATCAAATCCTTCCCGGGGAAAGTAGGTTTGCATAATATCTTAGGTACAGGGCCCCTTTCCCTTTCTTTCTGTAAATGGACAGTCGTCCGGCCCCTTTGCAGAAAACACCCCCATGTTTTTAAAGTTTTATGGGTTCTTTGGATGCAACTCAGCGTTCTCCCTCCTCAAAACATGACGATTTATTTTTCCCAAAAAAAGTTCTATTTTGGTTTCTTGACCAATGCATTTCCCAATACTCTTTAAATCACCCAAAAATTTCTTTAGCAAATTCAACGGGCCCGGAAATGTACTGGCTTAAAGCGGGGGAACCTTCGACGTCGGCTGACCCTGACAGTGTATTTTACTGATGAAGCCTTTGTTACTTGCTCCCGCTCTCTGCAAGTCACCCCCGGGGTTTTTGGGTTTTTTGCCACCATTCTTGTGATCCCAGCGCTGTGCAGCCCTACAATTTTGTCCCTGGTGTCCTTAGCTCTTTCGTCTCGGCCATGGTGGAGAGATTGGAGTGTTATTGATTGGTGTGTGGCGGGTGTTTTTTATACAGGTAACAATCAAACGGTGCAAAAAATACAGGAAATGAGTGCTAAAGTAGGGGGTTTTTTTTATAGAAAAACAAATAGGTCTGGAGAGACAAAATTCTCCGGGTTTGGTAGGTAACAAATATTATTTCATGCAATAAAACTAATTAATTATTTGAAATATACAAGTGTTTTTTTTTTTTTTTTTTGATTCTATCTCTTACAGTTGAAGTGTACCTACGATAAAAACTACAGACCTCTCCATTCATTGTAGGCGGGAAAACTTGCAAAATCGCAGTGTATCAGATACTTATTAGGCAATCACCTAGGGCGCCACTTCATCTTTTTTTACCCACACATAGATAACTTCACCGAGTTTAAAAATGTACAAAACTATTAAACTAGTGGTTTGGGGTAAAACATGTTCCAATCAGAAATATTATAAACCCTTTTTCCTCTTTTGGTTCTTTTATGCTTTTACAGCGCTTTTCATAGCGCCCTAGATTCACCGGAAAAAAAAGCCAAAATGTCTCCATATGAAAAAAAAATTGTGAAAAAACATGTTCGATTTAGATAAATTTTACTAAGAAAAAACCACGAATAAAACTCTGTTTAAAAATATTTATAATTTTATAAAAATAAAATATATATATAAAAATATATATAATATATAAATTTTTAAAAATATATAATATATATAAAAAACGAAGGGAAAAATGACATAAAAACAAAAAAAAAAGGCAACACAATGTTAATAAACCCCAGAACAAAAATGCTAGAAACCCGGAACTGGTTTAAAGGTGGTTTTTCCAATGTGTGGACTGTTAAGGGGGGGGGGGGTTCTACCAGCCCTGAGTGCAATTAAGCCTAGAAATGGCCCTGGTATGTGAGAGAATAACTAATGGAAAAGGGTTTTTTACTCAAAATCCAGGTACAGGCCCCATTCATTCTTTCTTACACGGATCATCGTTCTGGTCCCTTTGCAGAGAAACCCCCCATGCTTTTATAGTAGCTATGGGTTTTTTTTTGGATGCAATTTACATTCTCTCTCCTTAAAAATGCGATTATTTTCTACCAAATGTTTTACTTTGGTTTCACTGCCCCTAGACTTCTCCCAATACCTTCTGGATCAACCAAATGTTCTTTTTAGCAACTTCAGTGGGCCCGGGCAGTCTGGCTTTAACCGAGGGAAAACTTCGGGGGGGGGGGGTTTGCGAATCTGAGTCCCCTGGGGGTGTAGTGTGTTACTGATGGTAACCCCTTTTTATGTTGCTCCCCTCTCTGCAGGGCATTCCCTGTGGTTTGGGATTTTTGCTCACCATTCTTGGATCTTTTGACCCCCCCAGGGGGAATTTGCATGGACCCAGATCAAGGGGGATTATCATTTTTTTGTGTCTTCCCTTTTCTAATTTTTCTCCCCCATTTTATTTCTTCACACCAACCCCGCTTTCTATTGCAGATTCAGTCTTCCCCGCCGTGCAGGGCAAAAAATTTTGTTTCTGGTGTCCTTCGACAGCTCTTTGGTCCTTTTACCCTAGTGGGTTTGGAAATTTTAGGTTTTGAGGTTTGGACAGGGTCCCTTTTATACTAATAACAAGTTCAAAGGTGCATTACACAGATAATGAGGGGGACAGAGGGCCCTTTTTAAAAAAAATTTTAAGGGCTGTGAGAGCCAGAAATCTTGCTTGTTTGTAGTACCCAAATACTTTTTTCCACCCAAAATTTGCAAATAAATTTTTCCAAATAGACAATGCATTTTTCGGGATTTGTTTCTCATTTTTTTCCATAGTTAGGGCTACCTATGATGTCAATTACAGGCCCCTCTCATATTTTTAAAGTGGGAAAAACCTTTTCACAATTGGGGGCTGACTAAATACTTTTTTCCCACTGTATTATACAGTGGATAGATAGAAGATAGATAAAAGGATAAAGATAGAAGAAGAAGCTTTTTCTTTTTCCCCCTAAAAAGTGGGGAGGTCTGCAATTTTTTTTCGAGGGACACTTCAGTTGTGAGAGACAGAATCAAAAAAAAGCCAGAAAATCACATTGTATGATTTTTAAATAATTAATTTGTATTTTGTTACATAAAATAAGTATTTGACACAACAGAAAAATAGAACTAATTATTTGGTACAGAAACCTTTATTTGCAATTACAGAGGTCAGACATTTCTGTGGTTCTTGACCAAGTTTGCACACACTGCAGCAGGGATTTTGGCCCAGTCCTCCATACAGATCTTCTCCAGATCTTTCAGGTTTCGTGGCTATCACTGGACTACATTAAGTTTCAGCTCCCTCCAAAGATTTTTGTTTAGGTTCAGGTCTGAAGACTAACTAGGCCACTCCAGGATATGGAAATGCTTCTTACGGAGCCACTCCTTAGTTGCCCTGGCTGTATGTTTTGAGTCCTTCTGAAAGACCCGACCATGAACCATCTTCAATGCTCTTACTAAGGAAGGAGGTTGTTGGCCAAAATCTCACGATTAGAGATGGGCGAATTGATTCTAACGAAGTGGAATTCGTTTAGAATTTCAGGAAAACTTCTGTTCTGAACGAAGTCGAAGTTTGGGGTACTTCGGGTGAACGAAGTGTGCTTTTGATTGATAAAATGGCTGCGAGCACATGGCGTTACATGGGGCAAAGCACTCTGGGAGGAAGAAGGGCATAGCCTGCATGACATGTGCAGAGATGAAGCCAATAAAAGGCCCTCGGGATTCGTGACGTAAAGATATTAAGTCCGGCACGACGGGGAGCCCCTACCGCTCCATGTATGATCGGGGAAGGTGCTCCCGGGGCTATTATTACTGAAGAACTGATTTTTATAAGCGATTTTTGTGGGGGGGGTCTCAGTTTTGTTAGAGACTCTTCTCTTAAGGTTCTTTTTCTGATTTTTTGGTGTTGGATCTAAAAGTCCATGTGCACCACTGCAGCTGCAATTTAATTTTTAAAAACTATTTGCTCAAAAGCACATTGAAAACCAAGGGGGATTAAGCCAGTTCCCGTTGTATTCATTTAAAGAAACAGCTTTTTATAATACAAAAAAAACCACTTATTTTTTGGCTGCTCAATTTTTTTGCGCAATTTAATCCAGGGGGAATTTTGCGTTGTTTTTTTGCTGTGGTGACAAAATTACTGTCTTTTTCACCCCCAAAATTTAAAAATTTTCCTGTACCATAATTCACAAGCAAAAATTAATTCCAAATTTTTTTTTCTTGTTTTTGTAGGGAAAAAAAACCCCCTTGTAAACACAACCCAAAACTAGTGTTTTGGTTGCTCAAATTTTTTTGCGAATTTACATCCAGGGTTAATTAACTTGTTTTTGTGTGTGGGGACAAAATAGACCGTCTTTTTCACCCCCAAAAAATTTCAATTTTCCTGTCCTAAATTTACAAGCAAAAGTTAATTCCCAAAAATTTTTTTCCCTTTTTTTGTAGCGTAGAAAACACCAAATTTTAACACGCCAAAACTTGTTTTGGTTGCTCAATTTCTTTTTGCGCAATTTCACCAAAACGGTTAAATTTAAAGGTTTTTTTGCAGTTTTACTCAGTAAAAGAAACTTTGTTTTTCACGCCACAGAAGAAATTCTGTAGTTTAAAAACATATCCGAAGGGTTTTTTAAGCCTGTTTGTGCTTTTTATTAGTAAAAAAACACAGATATTTGAACGGACTACAAGTCAATTCTCCCGCCCATTTTTTGGGGGGCCCTTTATTCAAAGGGGGTTACCCAAGCTTCTTTTGGGTTCATTTGGAGTCAAAAAACAGGGTGTGTTTTTTATCATATAAAATACTTCACAAAAACAGTGTCTGTACTTTTAGAACAAAAAGTATGTCAGACAAAGGGGGTGGCAGGCTTTCACCTGCGAGTGCAGAGGCACAAAAAATTCCTGGGCAGGCGCAGCACGCAAGGGGACTCCAGAGGGGGGCACCCGGTGAGGCCCCAACTCCGCTGTCATCTAGCGGCCGTGTATGACTAGCAACCCAATTTCTTTTTTGGTTTATAGGTCTCCACTTTTTCCCAGAGACATCTACAACCCCAGCCAAGAGCGGTGGAACGTCAGACACAACCCCTTGTTGGCATGGCCCCGGGAGCGGGGGAGCGGGCCCCCACCTGGGCCTCAAACCCCCTCTGTCCCCTTTTTTTTTTTGGGGGTTT
>JAODAL010056340.1:0-23343 GCA_025379985.1 Phyllomedusa bahiana | reverse complement strand
AATAGTGGCAGTTACATACTAAGGATGGGGGGGGGGGGGTTGTTGGGGACTCAGCAGTGATCAACCGGAATTGTTCTCTTTCCCTTTTCTTTCTTCATCCAACGCCAAGACGCATCATGACGTCCTTCTCGCAGTCCGACAACGTCGTCCGCGCAGAATTTACCACCAACATAAACATGTTAGATTTCCTCACTTTTCGCAGAAGTTCTCTACGCATTTCCCATGACATACCCTCCAAACGGTAACAAATGGCAGCCCTTTAGTGGCCCCACTCAGTAATTGTGGCGCCGCGATAATATTGAAAGTGCACCCCAGTTGGACTTATTACCAGCCCCCAGTTGTGCACCAGTAGTTGAAAGCACAGCCCGCATATAATAGGCAGGCCTCCGCTCCCCCAAAAAAAATGATATTAGGGGGGGGGGGGGGGGGGGGGGGGGGGGGGGAGGGGGATAAAGATGAGTAAGTGTTTGTAGATTAAGCACTAAAAATTTTGTGAATGTCTGTTAATATTATTTTTTATGAGGAGGATTGTGGTGTAAAAGTAGTAGTAGGGTAAGTAGTAGGTGAAAAATGGTTTTGTTCACTTATTAGAGCATCAGCAATGGAGTTTGTAAGGAGTGTGGGGTGTAGTCTCACGCCTTAGGAGACGCTATGTAAGCGATTCAGTGTGCCGCAGGTCTCTGGTACATGTATGCGTATTTTATGCGTATACCTTTAAAATGCTAGCCAATTAATGCCTCTGCATTGTTGCTCTGTAAAGATATAGCGTGACTGATATTAGTATTTTCCTTTCTGAAACTCAGTATTTCAGTGTAATGGTGCATGGAGTACAGAGCTGGGCTTCACTAATAGGAAAAAAAAAAGAGATATCAGGGATATAGTCTGCTAAGAAGGGCGACCCAGTATGTTTAAGCGAAACGCGAAGGCCCTGTCTATAAGTTATATACAGATATATTTAAGACAAGATGATCTGAATTCCCTGAAGAGTAGGCTGGCTTAATAGACAAAGCCTGCTATAGTTTATATAGACAGATTGATCTGTATTCCTGAAGAGAACTGGCCAATTGCCAAAGCCTGTTATAGTTGATATAACTAGTACAATCTGAAGTAGAAATGGTTTAATAGAGTGTGGTGGTTACGGAGCCATACAGCCGTTATAGAACAGAAGATACTGCGTTTGTTGATTAGGGCCAGTTATACACGGAGGTTATAGGTACAAGGATGATATTTCAGATTACCTGCTGATGAAGCAGAAGACCATTGATTAGTAGTTAGGTATTGTTCCGGCGACTTAAGTCTCACACCAATACGACGTGTGTTTAATTTGTTCTGTTTTACTTAGGGTGAAAAAACTGGCATTAAGTGGGTGGGTGGGTTATTTTAAAATTCAAGCTATATCACTTTTTATCTTTGCACACTGAAATTCTGGCAGAGTGTATAACTTGGCTTCGATTCAAAGCATACTGTTAAGTGGGGTTAGGGCTGGGCACGATTTCTCCCCTCGGGTGTGGATGGCGTACTTGAATAGATTATAGGGCGGGCTTCAGTCAAAAGGTTGCAGTTCTTAAGTAGTTTGATCGATAGTATGAAATAATAGTAAAAGATATATATGAGTACTTGAGAGTATTAAGGTTAATGATAGCACTCTGTGTAACGAGCATAAATCACAGAGATTACACGACTAGTATGTGGAGTACAAGCACTGAAAGAAAAATAACGATGTTTTGGAAAGCATAATTACTATTGTAAACTGAATGTAAAAAATAAGAAGGACTTGAAAAGAATAGCATATGACCATACAGGATTGAGCCCTGCCATGCCAGCAGATTTCCAAGATGGCACTTTGCAATGTGGGGAAGCTGTCGTCATCAAATTCATTAAGCGCTTAAAGTCTGCTAGTATGTAGTGGAGGATACGTAGCAACAATGAGTCACAGGCCTTGTATACCTCAACTCCTGCCCTTCTGCTCCCTTATCTTCTCGGTTATTCTTTCCTCATCACCTATGCCAGAGAACCTCCCATTATTTTCTTGTAGTGCCATTTTTTATGAAGTCAAACATTCTCTGTATCCCTGGTAAAGTCAAACCAAACCCGCGCCCTTTCGCATCTTCCACCTGTGACACCCCGGGAGGGAAAATATTTTCATGTCCTAAGCAATCCTAGATAACCCGAGAAGTTCCGGGTTGAAGTTGAACCAGGCGCGCTGAGTCTTGCTACCCCCTAAAATTCCGACTCCCATCCTTCCTCCGTGCAATTCACTTGTTACTACTAATGTAAACATTGATATGGCCAAGTCTGTCGAGTGATAGACGTTCTTGGCCAGCACACCTGCAAATCATCACAACGCAGGGCCCCGCAACCACTTTAACCCTTTGCTCACAGCATCTGGGACATTCTATATACTCCACTCTCCTCATCTATAGGCCCCTATTTTTCGCTTCATGATGATCAGAGAAGGAACGACATGGGATGAGCACAAGTTTGCCATTGCTGAGCATGGAGGCAGCACTCACATGCTGGCAACCAAAATTAAAGACTCCAGTATTTTTTTCCTATTGCTCCACACACACAGACTGCTGCTCTAGGAGTACGGATAAGAGCTAGTAGATTTACATTTAGTCGCATTGCTATTGGACCCTTATATAGGATAACGTATCCCATAACAATTTGTGTTCAGCTGCTGAAACAAAGACTATATCATAAGTACTTGAAGTGGACTCAAGCGACAAGTTCCGAATGCGCTTGTCCATACCGCTCATTCTTCTGGCAATCTTTGCGTTCCCACCAATGGTCATATGTACTTGAGGCCATACCTGTCACCGCAATTACTTGAGCGAAGGCAAGCTCAATTCCTTGCAGTACGTGAAATACGGATTAGTGGTTACTTACAAACGGCTATGTTCGAAAATGTCTGAAGACTACATGGCTCTCCTGACTCAAACCACTAACTCTCGCCAGGACAAACTTCACCGTGTACGTCATTGAGATAATACCCCTCAAGTTTTAGGCCGTTT
Source organism: Phyllomedusa bahiana (assembly GCA_025379985.1). Lineage (NCBI taxonomy): Eukaryota > Metazoa > Chordata > Amphibia > Anura > Hylidae > Phyllomedusa > Phyllomedusa bahiana. The sequence continues at coordinate 20,329 of JAODAL010056340.1, read as the reverse complement.
TTTGTGGGGCAAAGCTACACTCCACATTTCCCTTCCACCACCAGAACCAGACTCATTCATGACTGTCAATACCCTTTTGCATTTCACTTATCGATGGTTATCACAGCCGCACCTGGACGAGGATGCTTCAATGTGGCACAGAAGCTCACCCATACCATTTTTTTTTTTTTTTCTTTTTTTTTTTCTTTATCTATTTTATTTTTTATTTTGTTGAGCACAAGCCTGCTGCTATGGACATGTATGATATTTTCTTGTGTGCACCTGATTATCAAACTTGTGCGAATCAAGCTCATTTGGAAGTCGTCTCTTCAACGATTTGCATCAATCAACTGCAAAGCTCTCACAGTCCAAGCTCCAATGGTGTTCTACAGGAAAGTTGTATTCCTCGGACTATTGCATATCACAAGGTGACAAAACACCTTACCGCAGTGATGTGGTAAAAAGGCTGTAATGCTCAGTTATCTTCACCGAACAAGTCTAAAACAACAACAAGGATTTCTTAGGCCTCGTCACTGTACGTGTGTCAATAGGATTACTCCGCAATGCGCTTCCAGACTATATTTCATGTTTTATATTTCTATAACTTTCTTTCATGACATTTAGTTACACGCATGAACTCTCACTTGAGGCACAATGAGTGGCTTTCAAAGCTGGAAAAACTTATCGCTACAACGCTCCAAGCTCTGGGAGATCTCAGGACTACTCACAGTCCTTTTCAACCTCTTCCTATTTGAAGACTATGCCTAACGCTCCGAAGTCTTGACACAAAAACATGGAGAGCGTATGAACCTCTTGGGAATACTATTGTCTTGGCAAGTTAGTATCCTGTTGCTACGTAGCTTCGCCATACTTGCTCAGAGCTATCATTGCTGCATAGAAAGAATGATAAGATCTTCTTGAAAAAACTGTAAGACATCATTTTTAGCCATCCGGCTCGAAATGGTTTTGGCTTGCCTCTATGATATTACTCAAGGATGACGTGAAATAGTCGCAGCAACCTTCATCTCAGTAATACAGCGGCCATCTCCGTATACAATGTCCCATTATTGTATGGGCCTGAAAATGTCACTTTGAAGAGATGTACTACTCTTCGAACCTAGCCCTATAACGTTCTCGGCGCCTCTCACAACCAGGAGGGAAGAGGAAGATCATTCAGCGGTTCTACACCACAGATGAAGTATCAAGCTGCCGCGGCATCGGAAACTTCTTCCTGACTTGTCTCTACATCCAAAAGTGGAGAACCAGACTCTGTCTCTGTTCTTCACAGAGGATCCGCATATCGCGATGATCAAGACAGACTCCATACGGAGGGATTTGCGTGGTATCCACCTTGCAAAGGAAACCGTGAAGGCTTGCCATCTTACCGTCGAGAATGCTAGTCCCTAAGAATGGGGGTGAAACTCTGGGCTGTAACGGAACTGGGATATCAAACACCCCCCATATGGCTCTGCCGAAGTAGAAGAACCTATAGGAAGATATGACACCAGACAGCCGTAGCACTGTACAGTGTGAACGCTATGACATTTGGCTGGCCAGGTTTCCAGACAGCTAATTTGTTTAGTGGAACCCCATCAAGAATCAATGAAACGCAATTCAACCTGATGCTATCTCTTCCGATTGCTAGCTCAAGTGGCGTTTTGAAACTAAAAGGCCCATGGAAAGGAATACGAGACAGTGGGACGTAGTAAGATAGGCACCTACAGAGTCAGACTTGCTGCAAAGCCTGCAGCTCATCTCTCCAGAGATTACATGAGGATGCAGAGTGGCCATGTTTTATAATGTGCTTGACCAGGAATGAGAAGTAAGGAAAGGAAATGTGAGAAAAAGATAGGAGAATGTGAGAAGCAAAGAAGGTGAGAAGAAGGTGAAGGAAGATGAAAGAAGAAGGAAAGAATTAGAGAGAGAACAAGAAGAGAAGAACCAAGACAAGGATGCATTGAAAGTCCAGAAGTTAACCTGTTGAGACACTATCTCAACAAATTGAACAAGCCCGAAGAACAGTTAAAAAGTTGGAGGAATTGGAGCGAGAGATATCACCAAATGATTCTAGAGGATAAGAGCATATAGACTTTGTTTAGCGCAAGGGCATTATATATCCAGCTGTAGTGACAGTGGGCTCATGATACTACCCATCAGAGGACACTTTACCAGATGATTTCTTCTATCAACAAGATATACCTACACTCCGATTTTTTATCGTCCCATTTTCCACGGCAAGTAACTATGGGGCTGAGGTAAGTTGTGAGAATATTCCAATATTTGTAACCCTGGAGGAGCTGATGCAATAAACAGAAAAATAAAACTACCAAAAAATAAAAAAAACAAGGAAGCATTTGCTGTAATACACTATATCCTCTCACAGCGGATCCAGACTGAAACACATTGAATTACCCAACGCGTGAGAAAGTACAAGTGATTTGTTTGTTTTGGTGGTGGAGATATGTTCTCAGGATGGCCATGTGAAGTGCTAGCCCACGTTACCAAGCATGACTGTCAGAACCAGTTGAAGAAACTATTAGACTAAATTGATATGGCAAGATTTAGGGATCGCCTAGAGGCTTGATTAAATCTGACCAAGGACTGATGTCCTTCATCATGCTTGCAGAAGTAACGCGAGAGACATTTGTGAAACTAGTAGGAGCTGACCTCGGGCCTCACATTCCGCGGCTACGGCATGCCATGAATTCAGTCAGAAAAGTGGAGAAATGAATAACGCTACTCTGAAAAACAAAATTCTGAAAGTCTAGCAAATAAACATCCCTTCCCTTGGGCGCGTCGAGATCCTACCCATTACCTCTATTCTGTCAGGAAATACCCCAGACAGGGCCCACTGTCTCACTCCTGGCAGAGAGACTAGTATTCGTCGGGCCTCTGCTCTCAGATTTAGGGAGGTTTCACATATTACAGCTGAGTGCAGAGGAATGATAGCCGTTGTTAAAAGATTATTTATTATAATCTGTGTAAGAAATTGAAACTAATCCATGCCATAGTGTTGTCTCCTCCGTTTCCAGAATCCAGACTCTTGATAAAGCTTACATCCGTGACTTGTGTGGTGGGTGCAGTAAAACACGTCAGATGCTCTCTGGAGCCCAGATTTGACCATACACAGTACTCCTGGGTGGTACGCCCGAACCTAAATGAAACTTGAAGGAGGACCCATCTGGGTGGCATGCTTCACACTGGCAAGAGAATGGTGACTGCGACCAATAAAGTCATCTGAACATTTTCCCTATCCTTTTCATATGATTGTCTAGTGCTGGATGTGTGTGAAAAAATGCTAAGAGGACGCTAACAAGGGGGGTGCCTAGATAGAATTCAAAGCTACCGATCAGGGTCAAGGTGGTTTGAATCACTTACGCCGCTCAGCATAACACATATCACAAAGGTATGGACTGGGTAAATATATCATCTATTATAATCAATTTCCAGGTTGATAATTACACCCGAGATTGCCTTACAAGGTATAGGGCTGAACAATTAAGCGGGGGGCCCACCGGTCCATGCATGACTCTCCATAGGAAATAAGAAGGGGGGGGGGGGGGGGGGGGGGTGGGGGGGGGGGGTGGGGGGGGGGGAAAAAAAAGAATATTGAGGGTTATTGGAGATTTAAACAATCCATGTGATGGCCTTCTGCCGGGACTGCTCTGAGTAGGGCCACTGGGCATTATTTTCATTTTTTGTCGTTGGTCAACAGTCATCCCTTACGGGCATCAAAATGCTCTGCGAAGGAGGCCGGCGGTTGCGTTGGTTAGCGCCCCTTGGAGTCAAGCCTGACAGTGGTTCATGGGAGTTCAACACCCTGTCACCCTGCTGTCTAAGGAGAGTGACCTGCTAATCATTCTTGTTGCAGTTTAGGGAAGAGCATCAATCATCATTCCCACTCTAGGGGTTGAGTGTTAAAAAGTATTGTTGATGTTTTTAGGGGGGACTGTGCAAGGTTTGGATAGATTTAAGGAAAAAACATCAAAAGTCTGTTTCACAGTACAGTTCTTATTAAGCTCCATCAGATATTGTTAAACTGCTTTACTGCTATACGATCTATTATTTATTAAATTTACCCTTATCGTAGTATCAAGCATATCTTCTCACACAGCTTTTCGCTTGTAGACGAGATGGCAGATGTCTTCTAGCAGCAAAGAGATCAAGGCCATTCCTCGCTCCCCCAAATAATAGCAGAGGAGAGTTTGTGATGTGTCATACGTCAGGCAAATGCTTCATACGTACAAGTCTAAAATTATTACACTTGTCTCTTAGCAACGCATCCATTAACCATCATGCGAGTTGATGAAAATAGTTATTTGACTTAAAAAATGTTCGTTGTATGTGGAATGTAATATTTAGCTTGTGATTTAATCAGATCATTCCATAAACGTAAGGTGTTGGTCATGTTCTCGAGCTTTTGGCTGCCGCAGCAAATATATACATAAAATAATTCGGAGAGCATTTAATTGGACTACAGGAGTGAACAGAAGATAAGTTTCCACACGCTATTTTATTCATCTTGACATAGGTAGAACTGCCGCCCTCTGTAGTAGGTAAGGTGTATACGAGATGGCCACTCATAGTAGGTAGTGCATGAGGGGGGTGGGTTTGCGGGGGGGGAGGGGGGGTGGGGGTGTTGGGTGGGTTTGGGGTAGAGTAGTCCCTTCACAGTTATAGTAGCACAGTATTTATATTATTAATTAGAAGGAGATAGGGCGCGCCTTTATTATGTAGCAGGTTAAAAGATAGAGCGGCTCCTTTATAGTATGTAAGATAGATTAGGGTAGTGGCTACTTATCGATAGACTAAAGGACATCACAGTAAGGTATGGTTCGGCCGGTATTCCATAGCTTGCCCCTATGAAAAAAAAAATATATATATTAATACTCACCTCAGCTCTCCTTTGTTCTTTGAATTCGAAGCAGGTGGCTTGATAGCATCATGCTCTCTGCTCCGGGACGCTACTTCCGCGTCTGCAAGGCTCCAAGCCTAGGCATTGACTTATGGCCTAGTACAGGCAGTGGCGCGATTACATCATTGCATTGTGCGCATGCTGTCTGGATGGCCCCGAACGGCGCAAATCAGTGTAATCACTGACCATGGCATTCACGCTCAGCATCTGCCTTTGCACCGTCGAATGGGGCTGCAAATTGCTGGTTAACGTGACCCAGCTATATAGCGTGTAGTGAGGGGGCCCTGGCTCAAGGGTCCAGTCGCAAGTGCGAACGCTGTGACCACTGTAGCTATGCCACTGACACAATGACCTGTGACTCCTTGTGTTAAAAGGAACTTCCTCAGTTTCAGTTTGTTGATATTCCTCAGGGCTTAACCCCTATATGCTGTACTGCTGCAATACCTGCGTTAACCCCGTGTTAATTCTGTGTGTTCCTAGTACCATGGCTACTGTTGTTCTTTCCATTGCACCGTTTGCTGATTATCTGCCAGCCATACCAGGTCTCGCGTCTCTGCCTGGACGGGCAGTCTACCCGTCTACGGCATACGACCTGCTGTGACCTGTCCGCCTTAGCTAGTACCCGAATGTCGCTTGTCCCTGCACTTCGGGCTGTCGACCTGTGGTGGGCCACATAACAGGGTGTAGCGACCTGGTGGTTCCCCGCAGCAGAGTCCATCTGTCATTGCGGCGGGCTCTACCCCATTAGAACGTGACATATACCACTAAATGAAGCAAAATTTTGGCGCATGGTGTCGCATGTTAAGCCCCCCCTTTTCATGAAGTCACGCCATTTTTATCAAGGTCACACCTTTTGTCAAATAAATCACAGAAGTGTCTAAAAACTGTCTGAAACACAAAACAAAGCATGTATACCATTATTTTTGGCACACATTTCACCAGAAATCTGATGCAACTGCCTTTATAACTGTGCCCCAATCTGTTACTGTGAAAAAGTAATGAACCATAAAAATATATTAAATTGGTGTCATCATAATCTCAGTAACCCAAAGAATAAATGTAACATATCCAATTATAGAGAAGCTCAGAACAGTTCCTATAAAAAACGAATACATATAATTATATATCACCCGCAAGAATAATGGCAATTATAAAAAAAATCCTCTCATTCGACCAGGCAGGGGCAAAAAATCTAAAATAAACAACCCAGAAACCTGACAGTCGCCTTAGTTTGATACTCATTGATTGGAAAATAAGATCATGGCCTTTTTTTGGATATATAGAAGTATGAAAAGAACATGTGCCTCAAGGTCTATACTTGTCCAGGTTTATAAGGGGTTATATCCACACCTCGCAAAATGACAAAAAACAAAACAAGAAATGTTATTAAAAGTAGTGCTGACTCAGGCTTTGAATCTGTTAGTTCATGTAAATAGATCTCAGTATAGGGTAGGGAATAAAATGTTTCCCACAATTTAACAAAAGCTTCACCAATTTACGTTTGAACCCCGTCAAGCGCTAAGCCGTGCTGAAAAGTAGGTTAATGACGGCAGAAATTTTTTTAGTTTTTGCCTCCTTGCGTTCAACAGTGTAACTTTTTATTTTTTCAATTGGACGCAGTTGGATTAGTGCCTTATTGTCGAGACAAGTTGTATCTTTTATGGGGAAGTAGTTAAAGTTCACCTTATATAATAAATTGCATGTATTTTTTTTTTTTTTTAAGGCACGCATTCACATTTGACACACGTTAAATAACAGTGTTTATGATTAATTCTACCAGTTATTGAGCAAGTCGTGTGGATACGCTAATATGTGTAGGTTTTTTCGTGCGTGTAATTTCATGCACCAATTTTTTTTTTTTAAATTATTATTTTATTTTTTTATTTATTTTTTACACTTTGTTTTCCCTTTTTTATGTTTTTTTTTTTTACCCCCATAAAGGGGAGAACTGTTTAAATTTTTTTTTTATTTTTTTTTACACTTAGAATGTTTAGCATATTCATATAGCAAATACATTCTTTTCTGTGCAGTTGACACAGCGTGATTAGGACAGAAAAAGTGCCCCTGTCACGGGCTTCATCACAGACAGGCTCTGGGGCCACTAGGTCCCCAGAGTGACTGTGCACCTTTTCCCCGGGCTCTGTGGGGTAGCGGGTTTTCCCAACACCCGACAAGCGGGGGAAACCCTTTGATTGCACTGGGGTAAGCCCCCGCCGCAATCAAATTTTTAGAGCACCGGGTTGCGGAGGTTTCCGCCACTACCCGATGCTCGCAGGAGATGCTCTGGGATCGGGGCTGTGTAGTACAGCCCCGATTATAGCGCAATTGCAGCGCTGGGCGCTGCAAACCCCGATGTCTTCAGCGACGCTAAAGACGTCGCTGCAGACGAACGACCCCACCAGCCGACATCTAAAATCGGGGGGCGATCATTTAAGGGGTTAAAGGGGAATTTTCCCCCAATTTTGGATTGTGGGTAGAAAAAATCATAAAGGGGGGATGTATGAACGGGGGTGCAAGATATTTGGAGTCTTTTTGCCGATACCAGCGCAGCCCGTTCACTTCACTCAACGCTCCCACACGGCATTATCAGGCGCATTACATACACTCGGCGCTTTTTAAGCGCCCACTCAGGGGACGTGCGGGAGGTGGGCCGCACTAGAACCATACTACTTAAATTAATACATTTCAGTATAGTGTAGGGAAAAAATTTTTCCCACATTTTAACACAAACTTCACCACGTGCTTAAAGGGATTGTCATTAAGTATAAAAGACAACTAGTCTAACAGAAGTAAATAGGCTAAAATAAAAAATAACCATTACTTACCTGTTAAATCTTGTGTTCTGGCACCAGTAATTTAAATCTCTGAACAGGTGAGGTATCTTGGCTCCTTACCCATTAACAGTTCCCATCTTTCACTATATCAACCAACCTACTTTTGATTTATTCTTTTTTTTTAATCAAGGTCCCTAATAGTGTTAAAAAAGGGTGTTCCGGGCCCCAAAAAATTGCTTTTTTTAAGGGGGTCAAAAGTAGGAGGTTTATTGTTTATTTATACTCATACCCCGATGGACAAACACCCCTTTAATAATGCCCTGAGATCAGCTGCTACAGAAGATATGCTATGGTGGCCATTGACTTCTTTAGGGCAAACGTTGTCCAATTATGACCACACTTTTGTGTAAATTGCAGAGACTGAAATACTTTCCTAAATAGGGAAAAAGTAGGGGCATTAAACAAGTTGCTGCTTAAAAATTTATAAAAAAAGCTTAAAAAGAATAGCCAAACTATCTTTGGAAAATGGTGCAGTTAGAACTCCCATTTTCCCTACAAAAAGCTATGACCCTGAAACCCCGTGCCCCGGATTCAGTTGGGAAAAAAGTTTGGGGTACCCTTTAAATAAAACCCCATGAAGGGTTCTACCAAATAAGTGTGAATGGGGCATTAATGCCCAAACCCCAAAAAACCCCCGGGGAAATCATTGTTGTCAGTATGAAATGGGTTTTTAACTTTAAAATTTAAAATTCAAATTAAGTCATTCATAGGGAAACTAAAGGGGCATGGTCTATTTTGGTTAAAAAATTTTGGGGCCATATTTAGATGAAGGGGATTGTTTTTTTTTTCGGTTTTAAAAAAAATTTTACCATAGGTCTAAAATTTGGTTAGATAATGCATGAAAAAATTAAGCCCGGGCAAAAAAAAATTTAAAAATTTGGTGGAAAAAACCCTTTTTTGGGCAAGCACAGCATCAGATTTTTTTTGTAGTTGATGGGGGGGTTGTGAAATGCCGGAGGAATTTTGGTTCACTCCTCTTTGCAGATCATCCAAAATCATTAAGTTTTTTGGGGAAATGTGCTTGGAAGCCGGGGCAAAAAACTCCCCCCATAAGTTTTTTAGGGGAAATTAAGGGCCCTGTGACTGTCAATGCCACTAAACTGATTTTAAATGGGGCTTCTTTTTGATCCACTCTTTTTTTTGCCTTCCCCTGTATTTTTTGGGTATTTTTTCTTGTTGGAAAACCCCAGCCAAAACCCCATTTTTAATGCCCTGCAGAGGAAAGGGGGGTTTGTCACTCAGGATTTTACGGAAACATGGCCCATCAATTTCTCCCTTGATGCGGTGAAGTTTTTTCGGCCCCTTAGCAGAAAAAACACCCCCAAAACCCTAATGTTTCCATCTCCAGGGTTTGACAGTGGGGAAGGGTTTGTTTTTTGGGGGGTTATAGGCAGCATTTCTTTCCCCAAACACGGTGATTTTGATTTTAATGCCAAAGATTTTAAATTTTTTGCTTCATCTGACCAACCCCTTTTTCCCCCAATCACTAAACAAATCAACCAAAATTTTTAAATTGGCAAACTTCAGAGGGGCCCTTCTTGGCAGGGGAACCCTTGGTTCTGTGGTTCCAACGGGAAATTTGAATCTTTTAATACTTTCTCCCAGTGTATTTTTAGGCTGACCCTCTCTTTTCCTCATGATCAAAAACCCCAAAAGGTGGGGAATTTGAAATGGTGCCCCCAGATCAATGCCCAATTGACGGGACTTTTTGTATTTCTTCCTTTTCTTAGATTGCCCAACATTTTTTCTCACCCAGTGTCTTATTTATGATTTTGTAACCCATTCCAGCCTTGTGCAGGTCTAGTTCCCTGACATCCTTAGAAAGCTCTTTGGTCTTCAAAAGTGGCTTCCTCCTTGGTCATCTTCTATTAAGTCTGATTTTGATGTTCCTTATTTTGGGAGTTCACCCAAACCCCTTTGGAAGTTTTCGGGGTTTTCCCTTGTATCCAGCCCAAAGGACTTGGTACAGCCCCATAGCCTTTAAATTTTGAAAGAGTGCAACGTAGTAACAGGAACACAACTGGCATGAAGTTTTGTTTACCTTGCCTTTAATTGTTTTTCTAAATGTTTATAATCTTGAGATACTTTCCTTATTTTCCTTTAGTCCCATTTTTAGTGTGTAACAACATGAACCAAACCACAGTGACAATTTAACCCTTTCAATAATCAGACTGACTGGTTACATGTTTGAAGGCACTTCTCATGCTAACTACAGGAGACATCTTAGCTTAACATGTCCCCATGGTCAAATTATTTTTAATGTTTTCCAGAGTACCATCAATTTTGTCCAGGCCAGATTTATTTTTTTTCTATGTTTCGGTTGAAGTACAATTAAAATGCAATGTCTGATTCTCTAATGGTTTCTTCTCCACTGGCACACTTTTAACGACAGGCTCCAAGTACCTGCTGTCACGGTTCATGCCGCGGCCTCCCTTCACCGTCGCCTTGGCCCTGCCAGTTTTGCGGGGGGCCCCTGTCGGGGGGTCCCAGCACCTGTTTTGCTATGTACTTCCCCTGTCTCCCCAGTTTGTTGCTTCCGGGGTCCTGTCTTGCACTGTGCCTCCTAAGGCGTGGCGGCAGCTTCCCCTCCCCTTTTTTAGTTTCCTGTTTGGCACCCCCTTTTCCCCCCTCCTTCACCCCCGACCTCGCTATAAGAGGAGTTCTTGTCTCTATTTGTGTCGTCATTAAGGGTTGTTCGCCCTCTTGCTGTGTCTGGTTGGGGTCCATCTTGGCTCCTGCCCGTATCTTTGGCTTTAACCCTGGGGATGCTGGTTTTCCGTCTGTGTCACTGAGCTCCTGACCTTTGTCTGTTCCTGTTATTCTTTTTCTCTGCACTGTCCCCCGTGCTGCCCGGCACCGTTCCTGGTCTGTACCGTCGGTTACCGCCCTTCCTGCCGTTTCCTGGGTGTTTTATCCCTCCTTATCCTGCTGTGTTCCTGAGATGTTTTACTTCCCGCTTTTGTTTCCTATTTCCTTGTTCCCGTCCTGCCCCGGCGTCACCGCAGGTAAACCACGCAGGGTGGACCTGGGGGTCCCCCACAAGTCCATCCCGCTTTGCCGGGCTCTGGTGAAACCAGGGGCCCCTTAGACTCCCCCCTGGCGTGGTCCTCCGCTACCACCTCGCCTGCGAGATAACAGAGGTCCCAAAACCCAGATGTCCCGCGGCCCGGTGCCTCGGCAAAACGTCTGTTGGGCCCGATCCAGTTTAACCTGCCCTTAGGTGCCCGTCCTCGACCCCTTTACTCTGGAAAGGAACCCCTTTTTGTATGTGAAGAGGCAGCCCCTGTTTAAATGGGGGTACAAAAAAAAATTTCTTATTTTTTTTTGTTTCCCAGCCCGGCCCTATTTTGATTAAATTTTTTTTCCCGCCAAAACATTTTAGGGGGCCATGTAGAAGGGTTGTTGCCAGAAATGGAATTTTTTCCCCCTAACATAGGGCCGCCCCTTTTTGTTTAGTAAAGCCCCCCGGAACGCCTCTTTGGAGATTAAGTGCAAGCAGCATTTTTATTTTGGGGGGGGAAGGGGGGGCTCGGGGCGCACTTTTGCCCCTTGAGCTATAGTTTTTTTAGTTTCGTCGGAATTCTAGGGCATTAAAGGCTTACCGGGTTTTTAACTACCCCTTTCAAGTGGTTTAAACCCGGGGCAAGGGAAAATTGTAGTGTTAGGCTAGATGCGCCTGATTTATGACCTCAGTAGGGGAACCGGGTTTGTAATCCGGTGCTTTTATCCCCTTTATTGCGCAATTTTTTTTTGGCATTTCCCCTTTTTTTAAATTTTTAAATATTTGTTCGAGGATTTTGGGCCCCCTTTGGAATTAATATTCGGGGTTGCATAGTAAAAAGAATAGGAGTAACTGCACATTGATTACACAGCTAGTACTAAACTCAATAGAAACTGTAGAAATTCTTATATAGTGAATTCCTCCTAGATTCTGCAGGTAGTTTCTATTACCATGTCAAGGCCAGCATTGGGGATGCAAGTTGTTGTTTTGCCGCTAGTGTTTTTTTAGACTACTGAAAAAGGCCATCACTGTGGTAAATGAATGTAAAAATTAGCATTAAACAAAAATAAGGCAAGATTTATATGATTATCATGTACAAAGCATTTTATTACCTCATTTCTCTCATACCAACCAACATTCTGCATCTTGGAGAATGTCTGTGAGCGTTTAACAACAAAGTAGATGAGATATCCGCTCCCGCATAAGCAGCATATTATCATAATATTGGCTAAGACCCGCAGGAATCTAGTAAGATGAATGTTTTCATCTTTATGGCTTTCTTCTTCATCTACAATAGATTCCTGAAGGAAAGAACACAAAGTACAAAGTGTCATCAACTCTCGGAGTGAACATGAAGTCATGTACTGCCAACAAAGCTCAGACAAAAAAAAAATCCCTTTAAAAGAATTCAGACCTTTATGAATAAATATTTACCTTTTGTAGTACAGTAGAACATAGATGTTTAAAGGGTTATTCCCAACACAATGATTAGCTTTAACCCCTTCCTGACAGCTGGTCATTTTTTTACTCTGTTTTTTTTCCTCCCCGCCTTCCAAGAGCCATAACATTTTTTTTCCTTTTATATGGGGGTATGAGAATTTTTGCGAACCCAATTTTTTTTAAAGGGTGCTATCTACCCTAAAATAGAATGTAGTGGGAAACTGGAAAATAAGTCTAAGTGGGGCGAAATGTAAAAAAAATGTAATTACAACGTTTCTTTTTTTATGTCTTTCACTCAGTATAAATTATGGGCGACATATATGAGCGGGGCTGTGCAGAAGTCTGCCGTCTTTTCAGCCCGAAGACTAGCGCAGAACTGTTCACTATATTTTTAAACGGGCGCACTCCATTAAGATTATTTCCAAATACACTGCTGTTCTGATTTTGCTTCCTTTCAGAGTTAGAGCAGTTCTTATCCCCTGCTTATTTACAGAAGGTTTCCTAGGCTACTGAATATCCCCCTCTGCCCTAGCAGTGGCCGGGATGATGATGTAAATCCTTGCTATGTGTCCAGAAGCTTTTTTTTTTTTTCTTAATTACAAATTTAAACCTTTATAGTTATGTAGCTTTGTGCCCTGCTGTTAAACCCCTCCATCACAAATGTACCTCTAACAGACCAGCATAATACGAGTAAAATTCAGTCATGCTGTCAGCCACAGCCTGGAAAATGAATGGGAGCTTGAATTGGGTGGGAAGCACGTTGTGAAAAGTTTATGAAAAAACCCCCTTTTAAATAATAGCCCTTTAAAAGGGGCCTGTAACTTCTCCTGATATGTCTGTTTTAGCAAATACTTGTTCTCCATAAAGTAATTATTCTGGACATCTTATACCTCTGGGTTGTGCTGTTCCCCCTGCTAGGAATGTATTACTTGAATCGTAGATGGGGTTTTTTCCCAAGGAAACAAAAATGACAATTTAGCGTTCCCCGGAAAACCCCCAAATTTTCTCCCTTTAAAAAAACAAGATTTAAAATAATTTGTTTTTACCTTAAAACTGGTAGTTATGGATGCAAATTTGTTATTTTGCCGGGTTTCCTATTTGTTAGTCCCCGCATGAACATTTTTAAAACTGAAATTAAATTTTTCCCTCACTCCCTACTGTTTTTTTTATTGGCATTACTTGCCATCCTAGAAGACAAAACATTAAGGTATAATAAATAAAAGTCATAAACCTATTATAAAATTGTGTATTCAAAAAATCAAGGACCTGGTTCTTATAATAGAAGAAAATTAAAATTGTTAAAAAGCAGTACCACTGGTTCCGCCCTTTTCTCAATTCGGAATGCAACAGACCACCATACAGGGTCAGTCCTCAACCATCACAAAAGTCCTCAACCATCACAAAAGTCCACAGGAAAGAAGTAGAGTCAGTCATCAGCATCTCAAAAAAGGGTTCTGCGGTACAAAAAAATACTTTTTCAAGCTTTTTTTCAAACCAAATGTTGTAATGTTGTATATGTCTGATGAAGGTTCTTAAAATGGTCTACCCATCTACAAGATAGCTGGTACAGCTGGACTCAGACAATCTGTAAAACATGAGGGGGCCGCTGGCAACTACTGCCCCCTTGTTCCACAGGCTTGGCAGAAAGAACAGGCCGGATTGTCTTAATTGTATGTACGTCCTTGCGAAACGCATACAATTAAAAAATACAATGGAGCAAGGAGCTATCTGTTCCCTGCCCTGGAGACTACTGCTATGTGCCGCTGTGCAGTTGGCTTGAGGAAGTGAAGTCATGTTGCCGTCCACGCTGCTGCTTGTTCTAGGCCCCAAGCTTAAAGCACCCGGCCTTAGGTTTATAGCCTTGAACATGCTGGCAGTAGCATCCCTGTGTGGGTGTCGTGAGGACATTATGCTGTCTGTGCTGGACACAAAAAAGAAGAGAGAGGTGTTTGTGGGGAGAAGACAGTATATATTTTTAATGGGGTGCCTATATGCCTATTGAAGGGGACTTTAAACCTGCATATCTTTATCCTCTGCTTGTTTCTGTTGCCATTCTTCCGGAGTAAAAAGTTCCAGATTATGAGTAGAAAAGATAGAATGGCCATTTACAGGTGGTGTTGGAGCCACACACAAGGGAGGAAGTTCAATACTCTCTAATTCTGTATCTGTTTCTCCTTCTGAATAAAAATGCGGTTGTCGTGACAATGCATCTGTGTTGTTGTTATTTTTTCCTGGCTTATAGTGTATGACATAATCAAAACGAGCTAATCTTGCCACCCAACGTTGCTCCATAGCGACCACTTTTGCAGTGTTCAAATAAGTGAGTGGGTTGTTATCTGTGAAGATGTTTATTCAAGCTCCAGCTAAATATTCTGCAAATCTTTCAGTTACTGCCCAGACCACAGCCAATAATTCTAGTCGGAATGAGCTATAGTTGGCTGGATTACGTTCTGTTGGCCTCGACTTCCATAAGCAATAACTCGTTCCTGTCCCTCTTGTGTCTGTGATAAAACAGCTCCCAGGCCTTGTAGACTTGCATCGGTATATAATTGGAATGGCAAATCATAATCTGCATACGCCAAAATAGGGACATTGATTAGACGATTCTTCAGTTCTTCAAATGCTAGTTGTTGATCTTCTCCCCACTGATCTCTGATTGAAGGACTGACTCTACCTCGCTTTACTGTAGCTTTCCCTATTAATAACTTGTGGAGTGGAGCAGCAATTTTAGCAAAATCCTGTATGTATCTGCGGTAATAACCCACTAGTCCCAAGAATGATCTTACCTCACTCACAGTCTGAGGGACTTGCCATTCTGATACTGCTTGTACTTTTCCATGGTCAGGAGCAATTCCTTTGGCACTAACTATATGATCCAAATATTGTATTTCTTTTCTGGCCAGTCGACACTTGCCTGGTTTCAGTTTTAATCCATAACTCTCCAATCGTTTCAAAACTGCATCCAGATGTTTTAAATATTCTTCAAAGCTTCTTGAAAACACCACAATGTCATCTAACTAAATTATGATGGACTCGAAATTAAGGTCTCCCAGGCAATGTTCCATGAGTCATTGAAAAGTACTGGGTGCATTTGTCAGTCCAAAAGGCATTCTATTGAATTCAAAGAGACCCATAGGAGTGATAAAAGCAGTCTTTTCTCTGTTGGCCTCTTTTACTGGGACTTGCCTGTAGGCACTTGCAAGGTCTAAGCTAGTAAAATATTGTGCTTTACGCATTGCTGCTAAGGATTCTTCTACTCTTGGTAGTGGATATGCATCTCTATGTGTGCATGCATTTAATTTTCGGTAATCGACACAGAAACAAATGGTTCCATGTTTTTTTGGGGACCAGTACTATAGGTGCAGCCCAAGGACTGGTACTTTCCCTGATTACATTGCCTCTTAGCATTTTGTGCAATAATTCTTTCACCTCTTGATAAAGAGCTGGTGGACCACAGCATATATGAGAGTCCGAGAGTCCTTGTAATAGAGGTTGATATTCCAGACAGAAAATGCAAGACCAACTATATGTTTTACTTCCCTTGAGCTTTCTAATAAACCTTTAGACTTAAACACATAGGGGCACGTATGAAAACTGTCTAGGTCTAAAACTCACTTTGTTGCCCATAGAAACCAAACAGAGCGTCCCTTTAATTTTATATAGTGCTCTTGAAAAATAAGAGGAGCCCTCTGATTGGTTGCTATGCGCAACAAAGTGAGTTATATGTGATTCAAAGAAAGCATGCAAACGAATGCAACGAGTAGATCCAGCGTGCGTAGGAACTTGAATTTATTGTATGCAAAACACAGCAAAGATAAAATGGACGGCAATAACCGACGCGTTTCGGGTACCAAAATTTACCCTTGTTCACGGCTCAAATACATTTGTTTCTCTGTTACTTAAATAGGGAGGTTTCTATTTCATCATGTGTGACATCATTTCCCCCTATTATTTAATTCTTTAAAAACACAGGTATTTAAAACATATATTGCCTATGGAAACACACATATGTTTAATCTCTTTATCTAAATATATATATACTTATAAATGCTATCCCTTCTGCACAAACTTATTGGTATATATAAGATAGATCATTGCGGAGGTTCATACCTGCAGGTGCTCTTGTCTGTAATTCTAGAATCCAAAAAGCTTCTCTCAATCGCACCTTCTTGGTCCAATCCCCTCCTCGTCTAGATTGTTCCACTTTTTCTATACCCACAAATGCAAAGCTTTGTATATCTCCTCCATGATTTTCTAAAAAATGTTTGACCGCACCTGAGGTTATTTGACCCTTTTTAATATCATGTATATGCTCCGCTATACGTGTTTTGAGCTTTCTTATGCTACTACCCACATATAGAACATCACAGGATTTACAATGTATGCCATATGTTCTATATGTTGCTAGTCATAGCTCTTGTATTTTAAGTTATTTGACTTTACATAGACAGCCATGGTTATGTCAATCCTGCTGGGTTAAATGTTATGCACTTCAAACAAATCAATCACGCCCCCCTTCTGAAGACAGTGAAAGCTGAAGAGAGGACAAAACAGGCATGAAATGACTTCTTGGTAAAAAGCTTTTAAAAGGGTTGTCTCACCATGCTGTTTCACAGAGGCAGAGTCAGCCAGGGGCGGAACCAACGGGGCCCGCATCCTTAATAGTTCACTGCCAGCAGGCCCTGTGATTGGGGCAGGACTACGGGGCTCGCCACTGCCTCCTGTCTCTGGATGCCCGGGCCCTCTGTCCCGAGATTTCAGAGGCTGGAGTCATACTGTCCGGTACTAGCAGAGCAGAGTGCTGGGCACAGAGGCTGGCCAGGAGATTGTGGCATCTGGGGAACGAGAGACAGGTAAGTTATTTCTTTTTTAACACTAATGGAGCCTAAACCCTGGCTGCCTACCTAAATGGGACCCTATAGCTACTTAAACCCTGCCTGCTTACCTACATTGCCCCCCTCCGGCCTACCTCAAGCCTATCTACCTATATGGGCCCCACTTATAGCCCACCTACCTATGTTGGCCCTCTATAGCCTACCTACCTATATAGGCCCGACCTATAGCCTACCTACCTACTGTATTTGGGCTCTACCTATAGCCTACATTCCTAGCTACCTGGGGACCATCTGTAGCTTGCCTACCTACATACCTATGTGGGGCCCACCTATAGCCTAATTACCTAGCTACTTGGGGCCCACCTACAGAATACCTAGCTACCTAGGGTCTAGCAACAGACTACCTACCTACCTGGGGGCTTCCTACCTAACTGGGCCCTAATTACTGCCTATCTAGGGCCAATCTACCTAACTTTGGCCTACCTACCTAACTGGGTCCTGTCTACCTATCTATCTGTGGTCTAACTACTGCCTACCTACCTACCTGTGGCCTATGTACTGCCTACTTACCTGGGGCCTATGTACTGCCTACCTACCTGTGGCCTAACTGCTGCCTACCTATCTACTTAGAGCCTACCAACCTACTTAACTAGGGCCTACCAAACTATATAATGGGGTCTACCTGCCTGGTTATATGATTCTGAGGGGTACAGCCCATAGCTGTAACACATCCAAAAGTTTGTTATGGGGCCCAGACTTCTCTAGTTATACCTCTGCAGCCAGCTTCACACTTTCTAGTTAGGCTGTGGGTGGTTCCATAGCAGTGACTGGTATATCAGCTTTGCTATTCCTGTTACAGTGATACGAGTTTATAATCTGTAGTACCCAAAGCTACAGAACTCTAAGGCTATGTTCACATGGCTGATTGACGTCGGAATTGCGGGACGGATTTGGCCCGCAAGTACGGCGTGTGTATGGGGGCGGGACAGTGGTGGGGGGCCGGCAGCTCGCCGGCCCCATAGACTTTCATTATCCACGGCGCGTATCTCGCCGGGATAATGTGCATGTCACTTTCTCCCCGCCTGGCGTATTTCGCAGAGTGGGGAGGAGAGACGGAATCCATAGTTCTCTATGAGAACAGTGGATTACCGTAATGACTGGGACGGATTTCAGCCGTATTTGCGCACAATACGGCGCGCAATACGGACTGAAATCCGTCCCAAAATCAGCCATGTGAACATAGCCTAACAGTTTAAATGTGTCACTAACTTAGGTAAACAAGCTCTTGTGCTAGACATAAGACTCAGCAGGGAGTGACTCACCATGATCAGCTTGTGGAGCAATCACAAAAGAGTGCATTCACACGAAGTGTGTTTTTGGTGTGTTTGTTGGTATTTTTTTGTGCAGAAATGTACAGTATTAATTGCTATGTCTTTCTGCACAAAACACACCAAAAACGCAGCTGCGTGTTTGATGCCTTTTTTGTGCAGAAAGGCATAGCAATTAATGCTGTACATTTCTGCACAAAAAATGCATCCATAAACACATCAAAAACACGTTTTTTGTGAAAGCACTCTAAGAGAGAAAGCAGGGAGAGATGGACAGTAACCAAGAGAAACTAAGAGTAGATAAAATCTTCCTGAACAAAGCAAAACCAAAACAGCAATGTACTTGGTAATAGTCTTTATTAACCTTTCCCTACATGTTTAAAGCTAATCATTGTGGTGAGAAAACCCCTTTAAGTACTATGAAGGCAATACCCGCTAGAAAATATATTAGTGCTCGGAGAGCGTGTAGTGAGGAGGGCAAATTAAAGCAATCTACTTAAGAGACAGACTTAATTGAAACAGAGGAGCTATGTAGAGTC
Organism: Phyllomedusa bahiana; assembly: GCA_025379985.1. Taxonomy (NCBI): domain Eukaryota; kingdom Metazoa; phylum Chordata; class Amphibia; order Anura; family Hylidae; genus Phyllomedusa; species Phyllomedusa bahiana. The sequence continues at coordinate 1,458 of JAODAL010056340.1, read as the reverse complement.
ACAAAACAAAGTAAGGCTCAATGGTCAATCGGAATCTACAAAAGACATATCCTTAAAAGCACAATTGTTTTTTTCTACTCCTTTTAGTAAGATTTTTAATGGTTAAAGGTATATTTTTAAGCATCTTTCTATATTACTCTAAGATGACATATTATCTAAAATATTGGTAATAGGAATATGCTACATTGTCTTCTAGTAAATTTCATATTTTAACAAAAAACAAAACCTGGTTTTTTTCCAAGTAGTGGAGCTAGATGTAATGACTGTAACCTTACATGTAAAACACAATATTTTTCTAATATTAAAATAAAAAATAACTACAATTGTCATTTTTATAAACTATAATAAGGACTAGTAGTTTGTTATTGCGTAGACTGTGAAAAAACTGTTTGTAGGCGCAAAAATACCACAAAAAAACATAGCAAACCATCCCCTATTAAAAATAAAAAAAACCAACGCATGGGGCAGCAAAGCATTTCATTAAATGTCATCAGGGTAGTTTAGCTTCCTTCCACTTTTTTTTGGTACTGAGCATGTGGGGAAACCACAAAGAAGAGGCGATTTGGGATGAAAGTTGGTTAAACAAGGCTTTTTGGATTCTCACATTGGTTCCACATTCTCTGTTAGGCATGAAGTTTAAAAAAGATTTAAAAATGTCAGTTGTCATGAAGTTGATGGTAGGCAACCAGGCAGAAGTAAGGCATTAAAAATTAATAATGCCTGGTCGAGGTAAAAATAAAAAGAAGTCTTATTTAAGATTATTATGAGTAGCAAGGGTTAATCACAATAAATTAAACGGTTAATAATTATAGGAACAACCTTTTGGGGTAGAATTTGGTTCCCTTTCTTTAAAAGAATTGGGTACGACAAGCAGGTGAGCTAAGACTAAATACCAGAAGGTGTGAGGGTATGAAAGATGTAAGCAACTTCTACAGCGTCACTCATGTTGTACCGATTTCAAAAAGATGAAATAAGGCATATATATTAAGAATATGGAGCAGGAAATTATTCATGTTTTCAAGTCTATTCTACTCCTGTGGATTGAATTCTTTCCGAGATCGTGAAAAACAAAACGCAGGATCCAGAGTGCAAAATTGACAGCATACACACTGCAACAAGACAAGGGTAAGCAGTAGTACCACTATTATTATTATTATTATTATTATTATTATTTTTATTATTTTACTTGGTACATAAACCGTGAAATTAGAGTCAGGAGTTTTCAATCAATGGGAAGCAATCAGTTGTGAGTGGACAATCTGTTTTAGTTAATCACTTACGTTGTGTTCAAATGTTTAGCTTTTTAGATGCAGTTTTTGAAGCCAAAGCCAGGAATGGATCATATTTGGAGGACATATATTATGGAAAGACTGAGACCTGTATTAAAATTTAAACATGATTTTTTGGGTCAAAAATGATCCAAATCGCTGAAAGTTTTTTAAAATCAGCTTTAAAATG
>JAODAL010056339.1:0-23343 GCA_025379985.1 Phyllomedusa bahiana | reverse complement strand
TTTTATTTTTTTCAGGGGTCCCGCGCGGTATAAATTACTGTAGTTTTATCAGCGTTATAAAAATTACAACGATCCCCAAATTTGTTTTTTTTATGGGTTTTACTGCTTTTACAAAAAAAAAACACTTTATTCAAAAAGGAAAACAATTTGTATCCCCATAGTCTGAGAGCCAAAATTTTTTTTATTTTTCATGTCGGACTGTGTTGGGTCTTGTTTTTTTTTGGGATATTGACATTTTTATTGGTATTTTTTTTTAGGGGACAAAACTTTTTGATCATTTTTAATCCATTTTTGGGAAAGGGGAAGGGTGAAGAAAATACTCAATCCTAGGGGGTTTTTTTTATTTTTAAACGCGCCATCGGCTTTATCCGTAAAATTAGATTACTCTGGGGTTCGATAAAAATTAAAAAATACCCAATTTTTATTTTTTTTTTATTTGAACCAAACTTTTTTTTTTTCCGTAACAGTCGTGTAAGGATTTTTTTTTTTGCGGGTGAAAAACGTTTTTAATTGGAAAAATTTGGAGTTTATATGAGTTTTTGATCGCTTTTTATTCCATTTTATGTGCTACGGGATGAATAAAAAACACAATTTTGTGACTGTTTTTTTTTTTTTTTTTTTTTTACGGTGTTCACAGAGCGGGTTAATTAAAATGACATATTTATAGGGGGGCCATTACCAGCGCCGTCCCAAAAATAGGGGTCTTTTATTTTATTTTGATTTTTTTTGGGGGGCGTTGGGGCGTTTCTAAAGGGAAAAGGGTGTTTAGTTTTTTTTTTTTTTGGTTTGTGTTTTTTTTCTTTTTTTTTTTACTTTTTAAGAAATTTTTTTTGACCGTTTTTTTTTTTTCCCCTTTTTTTTTTTTTTTTTCTTCAACCAATCATCAAGGAGCTCCCCCTCCCGCCCCGGCTTTTTTTTAAACGCCAAACCCAAAGAAAGGGTTTCGAAAAAGAACGTCAGTCACCCCCGGCCGAGCTTTCTCCGGCCCCCGGGTGATACGGGGAAAGGGGCCCCGCGTTAATTTTCGCTGGTCCCATGTCCCCCGATCGTGCCAGCTCGTCCGCAAGCCCCCTCGCCAGGGGCGTATCAAATCCCTTTTTTGGGGAACGCCTTCCCGCTAGGAGTATACATAGTCCTATTAGAAAGGGGTTTTTAAAAAAAGGGCGCCTGAAGTGGAATGGGGCTTACTTTTGATCAAAAAATTAAAATAAAACCTCCTGTTCATTTTTGTAAAGTTTTGCTGGAAAACATTGATCAACGTTAGTGTGAGGGTTGCGGTCCATGCCTCTCCTTTCCATGTTTGTACATTACACTGTGTATTTCATAATAATTTCATTAAAGAGATAACATTAATCCGACAACAAACAAGTCTTCATACGGTTATGTTAATGGAAAAAAAAAGTTATGGATCTTGAAAGGCAGAGGTGAAAAAACAAAAAAAAAACACTTTCTCTGGAAGACCCACAAGGCCCCTAGAAAAAATCAATGATTTAAAATTTTTAAAAAAAACCAAGTTTGACTAAAAAAAATACCCCCTTAACACGTTAGAGTTCCTGATAGGAAATCATATTTTGAACTATTTTGGATATCCCGTGACAGAAAATAATTTTATTTTTTCACAAACAATTCTATAATAATAAAAACCCTGAATCAAAAGTTTCCCACACCCCAAAAATAATTTCTTGAGGGAAGCATTTTTAAGTAAGAGCCTTCCTGGTCTGCTTCAGCGGATCTACAAATGCAAAATGAAAAAACCATTCCTGCAGCAAAATGTGCACTATAAAATTTAAATGGTGCAAGAAATTGTGGGTTGCTTTTTCCATTGCGAAAATGAAAATTTTAAGCTAAAACTACTTAATATTGAAAAATTTTAATTTTGCATTTTCACAGCATAATTTTAGTAATTTCAATAAGACACTTGTGGGGGAAATAAAAGCTTATTACACTACTAGACGGACTCCTTTAGCAGGTGATTTCTGAAATGGGGTCTTTTGAAGATTTTTTAAAAATTTTTTTTGCATCTGAAGGCCTGTGCAAACCTGAAATGGTGCCTGAAAAACAGTCTAAAACAAGATGGATCCCTGACCTGATCTTTTTGTGAGGGATCTAAGCGGTCACATGTGGGATATAGAGTGGCGTCTAAGGAGTCTCTGACTTTCACCCTCTGACTTGGAATCTGCTGCAAGAAAATTCCAGGACGTTGCCCTCAGCGAAATCTCCTATGGCAACAGCTGACATCTGAAACACAGTACAGAAATGGAAAGCTAGATACGTCATCAGACAGGCAAATAGTTGGGGAAGGAGGAATAGACTTAGGAGCCAAAGATGCTCAAGTGATTATTTTTTCTTTCAGAGCACTAAAGTTTTTCTTTTTCTTCAGTTTACTTCAAAGAACCTTTTAAGTGTGACGAGGAGTATTGGCACAAGAATGTAAAACAGTTCTGTGTAAATTCCAGCAGCAGTCCTGCAGGTAAGAGCTTTATTAGTTATATAAGTTAATAAGGGGATGCCCATTTTAGTAGTTAGAACAAGAATCCATTAGAAAGTGCAACTCTCACAGCAATCCTGGCACAAAAATGAACTAGATAAAAAGCCTAATGATTTTAATTTAAATTAGTTTATATAAGTGAGTTTTATGTAAAAATAATGCACTTACTGTATTGTGAAAAGTTCTGCTGAAATCCCATACAGATCTAAAACTGTAATCAATTTGCAGGTTTTGTAAATTGTCATCAAAAATGTAAAAAAAAAAAGAATTGCAAAAGATACATACAAAATTGTAGAAATTGTTTTAGATTTTTACAGATTTTCAGCCTTTGGATTTAAAACTGATTGATAAGAGGACTACATGAATACAAAATAAATCTTCACATAGGGTTTCATTGCTATTATGGAGACTAGAGATGGGCGAATTTCTCAAAAATTCGATTCGGTCACTTCGCCGAATTTCCCGACAAAGATCGTTTCAGTCCGAATTACTTCGGCACGAATCGCGTTTAAAAAACAGCTATTTCCAGGCTGCACAGAGCCTGCAGGGTGCTGTAAAACGTTGTGCCATGCTTAAATATGCAGAGGGAGCTTGGTTTGGTCTTCATACAAGCTGAGGGCTCAGGTGGCAACATTAGTGACAGAGTGTGGAGGTGACGGCGGCAGCCACAGCAGCATGAGGTCAGGCAGTGGCACATTCACATTCTGGAGGTGGCAAAACAGTAGTAGGCCACAGAGTGGTACAATCACACAGTGTGGAGGGCACGGCAGCAGCAGCATGAGGTCAGGCAGTGGCACAATGACATTCTGGAGGTTGCAAAAACAGGATAGGCCACAGAGTGGCACATTTTTTGACGGAGAGTGGAGGTCCCGGTAGCGCAGCATGAGGTCAGGCAGTGGCACAAAGGGACATTCTGGAGGTGGCAAAAACAGGAGTAGGCCACAGAGTGGCACAATGACACAGTGTGGAGGTTCACAACAGCACCCAGCATAGGTCAGCGTGGCACAATGACACGGGTGTGCAGGTGACCCCAGCACCCACAACAGCAGCAGCAGCATGAGGGTCAGAAGAGTGGAAACAATGACACAGTGTGGAGGACATGGCAGCAGCCACAGCAGCAGATGAGGTCAGCATTGGCCACAATGACACAGTGTGGATTTCCAAGGCAGCGCAACCAGCAGCAGCAGCATGGGGTCAGACAGTGGCACAATAACAGATGTTGAGGTGGGGGAAATACCATCCCTGGTAAAGATGGTGGGGAGCATGATGGAAAACGTCACAGATGTGTGGCATCAGCGGGTGGTTTGGGATCAGAATAGTGGCTGAGGGCAGGTAGTTTGTAACCCAGACTGACGCCTAAGGCATTGGTGTGTGGGAAAACCTGGCCGATTCCACGCCTGATTCATTTTTGACAAAGGTCAGTCGTTTTTCCCCATTTCCCGTGGACAGACGGGTTCTCCTTGGGTGTACGATGGCCCCCGCCGCACTGAAAACCCACCCTGATGCCACACTACTGGCCGCGGGCAGGACAGCTTCTCCACTGCAAACTCGGCAAGTTGCCGGCCACACATCCAGTTTTTGGCTGCCCCAGTAGTCCAGCGGATCTTCTAACTGGGGGGTGGCCGAGTGCTGTCCTAGTAGGCCACCACCTGTTTGGTTCAGGGTCTGCTCCAAGGTCCTGCTGCTGCTGCTGCTGCTGGCGGGCTGCCCTCCTCACCCAGGGGGTGTGGAAGGAAGCTGCTCACAGTGACTCCAGACCTTTGGTTTGCTGCTGATGGAGCTGGTACTGCTCCGACCCCCCACCTTCCCCCAGCAGCCGCGGCAATAGTACGTGAGCGCTGAAGAACCCCCCCGGTCAGACCTGTCAGAGGAGGGACGATGCCGCACATAGGCACGGCCAACTGACTACGGAGGATTTCCCTATAGTATTTGAGTTTGTCCTCCCTCTCAATAGCTGGGGAAAAAAGGCTCCCAATTTTTGGATCAGTAGCGAGGGTCCAATAGGGTGGGGGAGCCAGAAGTCATCCCTCTGCCGATGTTGACTATTCGGCTTTCACTTGCCAGGCAAATCGCATGCTGCGGGGGCCCTCTGCACAAGTAACTCCGGGGGGCTTCCTGTCCTCCATCCTCCACTGTATACTGCCACGGTGCTTGCAGGTAATCTGCCTCGTCTTCCTGATCTCATCTACCTCCTCCAGCTGCTTCTGCTCCCCTCTCTTGTCCCTGGGTAAAAAAATCCACTCATTTCACCAGACAATGCTTCTGCCCACAATGTCCCTCCTCCATTTTCAGTCCCCAGCGGACTCATGTGGTCCCCGAGATGTAGTCGCCACATCTCGAGTCCCCTGCCCAGACAGATTTTTTAGCATCTGTTCCAGGACATGAAGCAGTGGAATGACGTTATTCATCCCGTAGTCCTGGCGACTAACAAATAACGTCACCTCCTCGAATGGCCTCAACAAACAGCAGGTGTCACGCATGAGCTGCCACTGGCTGACATCAAAGTTACACAGGAGAGTACTCCTGTCCACCTGGATCATCAAAAAATCGTTAATGGCCTGTTTCTATTCATACAGTCGGTCCAACATGTGCAGGCTGGAATTCCAACGGGTGGAAACATTGCATATCAGAGTGTGTTGTGGGAGGCTGTTCTGCCGCTGCAGCTCGAGGAGGGTGTTCCTGGCTTTGTACGAACGGATAAAGTGCATGCACAGTTTCCTGGCCATTTTCATAATCTTCTGAAGATCTGTGGAAGACTTCAGGAACCTTTTCACAACCAGATTGAACACATGCGCCATGCAGGGCGCATGGTCCATCCCTCCTCGGTGCAGCACGGACACTATGTTCCTCCCATTGTCCGTCACCATGGTTCCGATTTGCAGTTGGCGCGGAAAAAGCCAGACATCGATTTCTTGCTGCATGATGCGGAGCAGTTCCTCCCCTGTGTGACTTCGTTCGCCGCGGCAAGCCGGTGTAGAACTGCGTGACACCGCTGTGCCTACACTGTGGAAAGATGGAGCAGTACTTGTGGAGGCTGAGATGGTGGTGGTGGTGGAGGAGGAGGAGGCGGATATTGGTGCAGGAAGCCGCAGTTGACAACGTGGAGGGGGAAAGCGGCGTCTCCTGTCCAAGTTGTTGGTGTGCCTGGGCAGGAGCACATTCGCCCAGTGGGCCGTAAAGGACATGTACTGGCCCTGACCGTAGTTACAGCTCTAGACGTCCGCGCAGCCGTGCACCTTGGAACAAACCGATAAGGTCAAGGACTGGCCCACTTTCTGTTCTGCATACTTATGAAGTGCTGGTACTGCCTTTTTGGAAACGAAATTATGGCTTGGAAACTCCCCAAATCTCGGCTCGGCACAAGCCATTAGTTCTCTAAATGGTGCAGAGTCCACCTTTGGAAAGGGAGGGACTGCAGTACCAACAACTTGGACAGGACCCACGGTCAGCTTCTGCACCTTAGGAGGGTTGGGGACGCATATGTTGTCTCTTTGCAATCGCCTCGCTGAACGACTGCTGGCGCCATGAGTAGCGAGGAGCAGGAGCATCTGGACTGGGAGATGATGTCAAAGAGAAACAGCTACCTTCTGCAGAGGTGGTGGAGCCTTGATTGGCTGCAATGGCATGCGTGCCACTGGCTGCTGCTGCTGTGGACCACCACATCTGAGCCACGTTTCTCCCAGGCCACCGGATGGTGACGCTGCATGTATTGATGCAGGGCCGTGGTGCCAATGTTAGCTCCCTGGCACGCTTCACTTTCTGCCCAAAAATTCTCATATACCCATATTCGGCTCCTCCGGTGTCTCAGCAAAAAACTGCCACACCGCCGAGTGCTGATTTTACCGCCAACGCTCCGCACTGAGTCACTACTACCGCCGCTGCCTCGCTGAGCCCCTGTGCCGCTACTTTCTTGGACCTGCGAAGCGGGTTTTCTACCCCGTGGCTGCTTGGCTCCCGACCTCACACTGCTGCTACCCTGCTGACTAACGGCCACACAACCTACTTGCTGGCTGCGCCGCTGCCTGAGCGCAAGCTGACGCCTCTTCTCCTGACGATGATGAAGCCTTGCTTCACCCAGCTCCCAAGTGCGGTCGGCTAATCATCATAAATTTGTGTTTCATCGTCACTGCTGTCCTCATCACGGTCTTGGTATGCAGAGGCTGACCCCTCACAACATGACCTCCCATGCCACTCTCCACATCTATACTTTGCTGCCTACTGCAAGAAGCAGGGGATTTGGCCACATTTTTTCGCTGCCAAGTAGCTGCTGACTGCCCTCCTCAAATTGTTCATCCTCGCTTATAGTGGCGCTGAGCCAGACCACATAGTAGATCTCTGGCTGAGGGAACCCGGGTGGGACGAGGCGGGTTGAGAACAGGTGAGAGCCCCTGACCTGCTCCCGGGCCATGCCAACTAAGGGTTGTGTCTGAGGTTCCCCCCGACTCTTGGCTGGGGTTGTCAGATGTCATCTGGGAGGAAAGTGGATGACCCAGTTTAACAATCAAGAAACCCCTTTAGTTGCTTGTCAGCACACGGCCCTAGATTTAACACCCGGGAGTTGTGGCCTCACCGAGTGACCCCTGCTGCGAGTTTCCCCCTTTCTGTGCTGCGATGGGCCTGCTCCAGGAATGTTTGTGCCACTGCCACTCGCAGGTTAAGAGCCCGCCACCTCTCTGTCTGACATACTGTTTGTTCCCAAAAAGTACAGACACTGTTTGATGAAGATATCTGTATATGATAAATACACACCTGTATTTGACTCCAAATGAACCCACTAAACAAGCTTGGGTAACCCTTGGACATAAACTGCGCCCCAAAAATGGCAAGGAAAAATTGATTTATGTGCCTTTTAAAAAATTCTGTATATTTTTTAAATTTAAAAAGCACAAACAGGTTAATTCACCTTCGGATATAAATTTGGGGGTACAGAATTTCTTCTGGGCGGTGAAAAAAAAAAAGTTTCTTTTCTGAGTACAACTACGGGAAAAATATTTAAAGTTAACCCTTGGATGAAAAATTTGGGGAAAAAAAATTTGAGCAGCCAAAACTACTAGCTTTGTGTTTTTTTACTTTTGGGTATTTTTTACGCTACCCCAACAAGAAAAAAAATTGAAATTTAAACCTTCGCTTGTGAATTATGCTAAGGAAAAGGGTATTTTTTTGGCGGTGAAAAAGCGGTTTCTTGGAGTCACCACAGCAAAAAAAACAACGCTTAATTAACCCCTGGTTTTAAAATTGCGAAAAAGAATTGAGCAGCCCAAAACTACTAGCTTTTTAGCTGTTACAAGGGGTTTTTTTTACGCTCCCCAAAACCCAAAGAGAAAAAAAATTGAAAATTTAAAACCTTCGATTGGAATTATGCCACAGGAAAATTGTATTTTTTGGCGGTAAAAAAAAAGACGGTTTTTGGAGTCACCACAGCAGAAAAAAAAACGTTTAAATTTAAACCCCTTTGGGATGAAAATTGGGGCAAAAAAATTGAGCAGCCCCAAACTAAGTTTTGTAGTTTTAAACAATGGTGTTTTTTTTTTTACCCCCCAAAAAAGACAAAAAAGAGAAAAAAAAATTTAAACCCTTCGCTTGTGAATTTTTGCTACGGGAAAATTTTATTTTTTGGCCCGGGGGGAAAAAAGGGTTTATTTTTGTCACCACAGCAAAAAAAAAAAAGTTAAATTTAACCGCAAAAGAATTGGCAAAAAAAAATGAAGTTTTTTTGTATTGTAAAAACGCTTTTTCCTTTAAATAAAAACAACGGGAAAAAGGGTTTTTAGATCACCCTTGGTTTTTCCCAAAGTGCGGGTGAGCAGATGTTTTAAAAATTTGTTATGCGTTTGCAGTGGACGCACACGGGTTTCCCGACCTTTTCCCCCACAAAATAAAAAAATTTTTAGGAACTTTAAGGAAGCGGGTCTTGAGACAAGCTGGGGGACCCCCCAAAAAAATTTGCTGTAAAAAAATTCAGTTCTTCGAAAGAGCTATCCAATCAGCCGCGCGGGCCACCCCCCTTTGTTAGTCCGGTGGAGAGGAGTGTGAGCTCCCTTTTGTGGCCCCCGGACTTATATAGTGCGGTGACTCACAGAACCCCGGGTCTCTGATTGGTTCTCTCTGCAAGGGTCATGGGGGTTTTTGCCCTTCTTCCTTTTTTGGGCCCCATGAAAGGGCCATGTGCTGGGCAGCCTTTTATCAATAAAAAGCACATTCGTTACCCAAAAGCCCCCCAAATTTCAAACTTCGTTCAAAACCCGGGAATTTTTCCGGGAAATTCAAAATTGATAACCCCATTTTGGGTTAAAGAATCAATTTGCCCATCTCTAATGGAGACTCATAGGTTTGCATACAAAAAAGGGTCGACATTGAAAACAAAAAACCCACTGGCAAGAAGTTTTGTCAAAGGGCAACAAAGGAAACCCAAAGTTATAGAAATTATAAAACCCATCCCAACCCTGATAAACATAACATTAAAATTATAAAAGGGTTTAAATTTGAATCAAAATTGTTTATCTTGTGATAATTGCTGGGGCCCGTGTTCACCGGCTTATTCCCGGGGAAATTTGGGGGGAGCCGTATTGACCCAACAAATCCCCCGGGTAAATTTAAGGGGGGCGGGGCGGGGGGGGGGGGCCGGCGCGGCGGGGGGCCCCGCCCCGGGCCCCATAGCCAATACATTGATTACGGCGCGTCCCGCTTTTAAAATAATGTGCTTTGTCACTTTCTCCCCCCGCGGCGGTTTTCCCCGACCCGGGGGAAGGAGGGGCGGTTCCCCCCCCCCCGGTTTTTCCCTTGAGACCCGGGGGATTACCGAAATGACGGGGACGGTTGGGCCCCTTTACGGGAAAGCGAAAACCCGGCCCCGGATTTACGGCGCCAAGGGGTTGCCCAAATAACCCCGTGTGAACGGGGGCCCCTTTAGTGTCAAATTATTTTTTAAATGTCTCTCGTTTTTTAAACAGGGAAAAGCTCCCCCTCCTACAAAAACTGTCAATCTCAATCTTGTGGTTTGATTTTTTAAAAAGGGGATAAAAAAAGCTATTACTGTAATCATTGTTAAGAATTAAAAATTTCAGAAACTAATAGTTTTTTTTTACCTCCCCTAGGAACAAAAGTTCACCAGTTCATTTTTTTGAATTTCCAATAAAAAAACAATTTTGGGAATTTAAAAGTTCGTATAAATTTTTAAATTTTTACTTTTTTTCTCGGGAAAAAAATTTTGTGAAATATAACTTTTGAAACTTTTGGGATTGAAAATTTAATTTTGATTTTCCCAAAAATTTTAAGGTGTTTGGGGTAAAGTATTTCGGGGGTTTTTGGGCTTTCAAAAAAACTTTCCCTCAACTTTTTTTGGGAAAAAAAAAATATATTTAATTTTTGCCATAAAAAAATTTAACAAATTTTAATCAGATGTCTATCACTGTTTAAATTTCATTTCATATTTCACTCAACACAGAAACAATTGCCAACATTTTGAGAAGACTAAGTTTCATAGAACAAGTTAGTAATAAAACTTAGATTACAAAAATTTTCATTTTTTCTAAAAATTGGTTGGGGGCAAAAAAACAAGTCCCCCCACATAAAAAAACACTACATTGAAACCACATTTTAACATACACATATAAAAAAACACATATCATGTTTTTCTCACTATCGGGACATGAAAATCAGAAAAAACCCTTTCCCCTTTTTGGGTTCAATTGGTTCCCCAAACTTTTATTTAAATTTGCCAAAAAGCCAAGTAAAGGGAGTTAATTTTTTTAACGCTTTTTTTCATTACTTTCTGCAAATTCAAAATTTAACATACACTGGGTTTAAACTATCCTTTTAAAAACAAATTGGGCAGCCCAAAATTGATGATGTTTTTTGGGAAAGCTTCTGGTTTTTGGCAAAATCTGAGTTAGGGGACACATCGTGGATATTTTTTAAAAAACCCCAAAAACCCAAAAGGGCTTTGGGTCCACATATTTACTTAGTTACATATTTTTCAGGCGAAAAAATACATACTTCCATCCATTTCACCCCCAATTTTGCTAAAGTGTTTTTAAAGTGTTGACCCAGGGGAAAGGGCAAAAACCCTTAGGTAAAAAGCAACTCGTCCCCCAAGTTGGGGAAAAAATTTCTTCCCAACCCCAAAATTTTGGAAAATAACAAAAAATTGGTTAAACCCCCCCCCAAAAGTTTCCAAGAAAAATTGAAATTTAACTTTTGTAACTATAATTTTTAAAATTTTCTAAACGCTCCAAAATGCACCCCAATACCTTTTTGAATTTTTTAGTGAATTCCCCCCTTTGAAAAATTTTCCCTTCGGGCCGGAGTTCCAAAAGCCCTCATTGTCTAACAGTAAAAAACCCCCCCGAACCCCCTTTTATTTTTAAAGGGAAAATTTTCTTTGACAAGACCAAAAACCCCCTTTGTTTTTAATACATTTCCTGGGTATAAAAAAAAATCTTTAGCGAGATCTTAAAATTGGGCCCCAAATATTTTTAAAGAAATGTATTTGTCCCCCCAAGCCGTCTTTTTTTTTAAAACAAAAAATACCCAAACCTTGCTAATTTTTCAGTTTTAAGCATCCCCCAGCCCTTTTTAATTATTTTGTTGCCCCCTTTGTACCTGTTCAACTCACAATGTTTTTTGCGTGGGGCCAGGTGGTAAAAAAGTACAAAATTTTTCCATATTGGCCAAACCCCATTGAAAGTAAATGGGAGAAAAATTTTTCCCCCATCACATGAAACTAAGCCCCTTTAAAAAAAACCCCCGACCCCTATTTGCTTTGGTTTCTGCTCCCCTGAAAAGGGCCTACTTTAAAATTCTAAAAAAATACGTTATTCTACTTTTGAAACCCCCGGGGTTAAGACCCCATTTATGAAAAAAAAAAAAAGCAGATAGGCCCAATAGGGCCCCTGGGGTTACCCCAATATTAAAAGGGATCCATTTGGAGTATCCCCCTTTAATTACCCCCTTTTTTTAAAAACTCACCGTTGTTTACCCCACCTTGAAACCCCATTTTCCCCCCACCCAACCCATCCCCTTTTTAAACCCCAATTTCCCCCCAAAACCCCTTTTTTTTTGGGGAAAACTTATCAAATCCCTTTAAAAAAAACCAAAAAATATAACATCCATTCCTAACCCCGATCCAGTCGGGAAACCCCCCCAAACCCCTCCTAAAGTGAGGGAAAAATTTGACGGGGAAGGGTTTTTCCCCATAAACCCATCGGAAACCCGGGTTAAAACATTTATTTTTAAAAAAGTTTAGCCAGGATAGAATCTTTTAAAAAAATTTTCAAACATTTCCCCCCCAACAGGGGTAAAAATTTTCCCCTATAGATTTCCGGGATCACTTTTTTGACCCCTTTTGAATATTGGCACCACATTGCTATGCACAAAACCTTTGGGGGGACGAAACCCTATCAAAACAGTCCATAAATTTAAGAAGGGGGGCCTATTACACATTATTTAAAATTTCCCTTAGGACACTCGGGTGAATAACGCAGGGCCTGGGGATTTTGTCTATTTTAAGCTTCCTAAGGCGGAGCTGCACTTTCTTCCGGGGTTAGACAAAAAACTTTTAAGTTGGAATTTACCTCCTCCCTTTGCTCATCAACAGGAAGGTTCATCCTCCTCGGTAAATACAGGGGAGAAGAAAATTGTTTAATAGTTTGCTTTTTTCTATAGTCCTCCCCCTCAGTACTTTTTAAAGGGGCCAACATTTTTCTTTTTTAATCTTTTACTATTTATATATTAAAAAAAAATTTGGGGTTACTTTTACTTTCTATGGCAATAGGTCTTTCTGTCTCCAGCTTTGCTGCCTAATAATTTTTTTACATATTTTATTTTTCCTTATAGCTTTTTAGTGCCTCTTCACTGCCCTCCGGTTTTAGTAGCTGAGACGCTTTCTTTTTGTTTTTTATTGTCTCCTTTACATCTCTGTTGATCCAAAATTGGGTTTTTCCCCCTATTTCTATTTTTTTTTACCATATGGTAAAGTAAATCACAGGGGGGGCGCCTAAGATGTTTTTAAAGATCTCCCATTTATTTTTTGTTCTGCTATTTTTAAACACCTTGTCCCAGTCAATAAGGTTTAGGGCCTCTCTAAGCAGGATAAAAAATTTCCTTCCTCAAAAATTCAGTGTTTTTTGTGGCTCCATGACAAAAAGCTCTATTGAAGGATAAATGTAGTTTATTATATTATGGTCACAATTCCCTAGGTGCCCCTCAACCTGAACCTTTGTTACTCTGTCAGTTCTATTAGTCAATATTTAAATTAGAAGGGCCTTTCCTCTAGTCGGTCCTGCACCATTTGGGAAAGGTAATTATCTTTAGTTATAAAACAAAAACAGTTTCCTTTGTGAGAGCTACAGGTTTCATATTCCAATTTATGTCTGGGTAGTTAAAGTTGCCCATAATAACAACCTCATGTGCATATCAACCCAAGAACAAAGACCTTGTGAAGATGCTCGCAGAAGCTGGTAAGATTGTTTCATTATCCACAGTGAAACAAGTACTATATGAACATGGGCTGGAAGGCCACTCTGCCAAGAAGAAGCCATTACTCCTAAGAACATAAAAAGCCAGATTATTTTGCAAATGCACACAGGAACAAAGACCACATTTGGGACATGCCCTGGGTCGATGAAAAAAAAAATTGAACTGTTGGCGCCCACAAGGGTCATTGGAAAAAATGGAAAAGCTTGGAAGCCTAAGAACACCATCAAAACTGTGAAACGGAGGTGACAGCATCATGTTGTGTGGGTGTTTTGCTGTAGGAGGGACTGGTGCACAGGTCCGGTTCCCATGGCTTATTCAAGCCATAATTGTGGGACGGATTTCACCTGCAATTACGGCTTGAATAAGGCACGGGGCAGGGCAGGGGCGCAGCTTCCCGGTCCCATAGACTTGCATTATCCACGCTGCGTATCCAGCCGGGATAATGTGCATGTCACTTTCTCCCCACCCGGCGTATTCGCCGAGCGGGGAGGAGAGACGGAATCAACAGTTCTCTATGAGAACTGTGGATTACCGTAATGGCTGAGACGGATTCCAGCCGTACTGCAGCGTAGTACGGCGCGCAATACAGCTGGAATCCGTGCCCAAAATAAGCCGTGTGAACAGCCCTAAAGAGTCAGTTTTTTCATTTCCCGGCCACCTGAGGCTAGCCCCGCCCACCTCAACTGATAAACCTATTACTTTGAAGTGAGTAGAAACATGTGAATAACTGTCAGTGGGTGGGGCTAGCCTTTGATGGGCAGGGCTAACACCTACTCATGAATAAGAATTGAGCACTAAATGCTCTAAAACTACAGCTTCTTACAGAATAAGGGGCACCGCGCTGGAAACAGCAGGTCTTACACTAGCTTGTGCTGTCCTCAGCAAGGGGGGCATAATCTTTGTGACAGGTTCTCTTTAAGGATAATGCTACAAAATACTAATGAAATCTATGTAAACTTTTGACTTTGCAAAAAGTAATAAAAATGTCTTCAAAATTCTTTCTCTCATTATTCTGGCATTTGGCAAACATAAATAATTGTGGTAATCCTAGTTGATCTAAAACGAGTAAGGTTTATTCCGATTTCATGTCAGATAGAAAAACATGCATATGTTTATTTTTATATATTAAATGTAAATTTCTGGCTTCAACTGTACATCTAGTGTTTTGTATGACCTCCATGATTGGCAGGGAATGAACAAGTTGGTGACATATTGCAACATCTTTGTCAATATAGAGAAGTACATCTATGAATTCATGATATCATCAATGAAATGTAGCTCCTCGAAAACCAGCAGCACTAATGCAGCCTCACATAATGACACTGGCACTACCATATTTCACAGTAGGCACCATGAATTTTTCTTTGTATTCCTCACCTTTCCGACACAATGCATTTTTAAAAGCATCAGTTCTAAAAACATTTAGCTTGGTCTTATCACTCCAGAGTGTAGAGTCTTAGTAGTTCCAAGAGAAATTTTTCATAAATATTTTATCCTTACTTTCATGTTAAAATGTTCTATACGACTTACTCTTGTCAAAATCTTAGTAATTGTTCTTGTGTTCTCTGAGATATTGATTAAAATCTTAGGGCGACATCTATAAACTCGCATGTGTCATTTTTGTAACTTAGCGCAGACACACCAGTTCTGAATTGATATAGAGGACTGTATAATATGACAGTATGAATGAGAATGCTATGGGCCAAACATTTTTGTCGCAAAACACTCAACAGTGGCACATAGAGTAACACCAAACTTTGTATGACAGGGTGTATACACACTGAATAAACTAATAATGTGACGAGTAGGTTGCAGTGTTGATTTAGGCACATGTGCTTAACCCTATAAGGACCCTGGACGTACTCATACGTCCCAGGATCTCTAAGGGGCTTTGCAGGGGGATCGCTCCGCGACCCCCTCGCACAGACGCTGGGTGTTAGCGGCTGATCGTAACTAACACCCAGCCGGTACAGCACGAGCGGGCAGCGTCGCCCGCTCTCACTGTTTAACCTCTTAGATGCCACGGCAAAGAAGGCCACGGCGTCTAAATGAATGAAGAGCGGTGCCGCGCACCGTTCTTTAGGGCGATTGGCATTGCCGCAGCTTAACTGCGGCGATCCGACGCCTGGACATGGGAGCGGGGAGCCTTGTGAATGCTCCCATCACTGCCATGTCCTGGTTTGCCCCCTAGTGCTCAAGCACCGTAAGGGGGACTCAATGTCAAAGTAAAAAAAAAAAAAAGAAAGACAGTTTTAAAGTACAAAAAAGAGTATTAAAAGTTCAAATCACCCCTTTTCCACATTTTACGAATAAAAACAATAAAATAATAATAATGTTACACATATTTGGTATCGCCACGTCCAAAAAAGTCCGACCTATAAAAATATAACAACATTTATCCCGTATGCTGAACACCGTAGAAGAAAAAACATTCCAAATGCCAAAATTGCGTTTTTTGGTCATTTTACATCACTAAAAAAAATGGAATAAAAGTGATCAAAAAAGTTGCATGCATTCCAAACTGCTAGGAATAAAAAGTACACTTCAGCCCGCCAAAAATGCCCCTCACTGATGTCTGTAGGTGTTAGTTCAAAAAAGTTATTGGTCGCACAAAATGGCGCTGCGGCGCAAATTTCAGAAATAGAAAATGTTTGGAATTTTTTTACGGTACCAAAACATAACGGAAACCCTACATGTTTGGTATTGGTGGATGCGTATCAACCTGTAGAATACAGATAACACATCATTTTATTGAAGATTGAACGCCGTAAAAGCAAAACACCCGCAAACATGGCGAAAATACGTTTTTTTTCACGTTTTTGTCCCACTTGGAATTTTTTTGCGGTTTCCCAGTATATTCCATAGTACAGTGAATAACACCATTAGAAAGTACATCTTGTCCCGCAAAATAAAAGCCCTCATATGTCTATGTAGGTGGAAAAATACAAAAGTTATGGCTATGGGAAGGCGAGGAGGGAAAAATGAATGTGTCAACAACAAAAAAATGCCGGGTTCTTAAAGGAGTTGTCTCCCCACAGGGTTTCAAAGAATGCATGAAAGAAATTCTCTGTCACTTCCTGGTTCAGACTAATTTGCATAAACTCCGTGCTTGTACAGCATAAGCTCAGTGCTTTCAGATGCTAATTAGATTAGATTAGTTTCTCAAAACTACTCCAAGGACTTCTTATTGATCCCCAAAACAAAAGCCTAATTACAGAGCTTTTTACTTGAGATAAACAAACTTTTTACTGTCTGGCAGCACAGGACACTGACTGACACTGCTGACCTGTGTGATGACTCACTCTCTGTTATCTCATTGAACAAACAGCCCGGGGGGATTTTTTACAGGTCAGTTACTGAGGGAACTGAAAAAAGCCATGGAGGTATTTAAAATTTACTTGTATTCTTTAGGGAAAACAGAGGAACAATGCAATATATTTGGAAAATGTCTTTATTTTGTGTTCCCTACAATTTGAAAGCTATTCTTTGTAGCGAGACAACCCCTTTAAGGGGTTAATTAACTTAGAAGACAACAACTTGTGGCAATGTGGCTCTAAGAACCTTCTTTGTAAGGGCTATTATGAGACCTAGACTGGTGACTTACCACTTATATGAAAACCATAGGAGGAAGGTGATTGGATCTCCCTGCTCTCAGATTGTACTAGTGAGTTGCTCAGTTGTTTCATTTACCATGGTAGATTAGAATGGGTAATGCCATAGTGATAACAATGGTACATCAATGGGCATGTGACCACTGCAGCCAATTAGTGGCCTCAACAGTCATGTGCATGTCCAATAACATCACTGTTCCCATCACTGAGGTCCTCATAATATCATTTACAAATTAATAGTCTTAACATCTGAATGTGTCAGATACTTATCGCAGGACTGATCAGTATGGGCACTGAATTCTCTGGACTTTCTATCAAAGGAAGAAATGTATTCATCTTTTAGCTCTTCAGTAGTAATGCTTACATCAACCTTTATCCAGATAACCAATCACAGTGTAGAGAGAGCTTGCAGGGTTTTATCAGATTGGCATTCCTATCCAGCATGCAGGCCTGTTTGTTTTCTCCTATTCTCAAAGCATTTTCTAGATGTACCCAGTCTGTTATAGGTATCTCATGCAGAGGAAAATCAAGTTCTAGTAGTATGCAGAGAGTACCAGGTAGTGCCGGGTAGTCACTTATTCCCCACATTCATACTATTAGATCAGCAGACCTCCTAACCATCTTAGATCTAGTGGAACAGTCCATGATTTTAAGACCTGGACTGGAAGGTCTGCTGCATGTCCACAAAATTCAGGGGACATCCTATTCAACTGTGTGCACAACCTTATGACATGCATGCAGATTAAAACTATAATGAGACTCTTTGGCTCTCTGCCCCGCCACTTTCTCTTGTAGGCCACTGGCTACTTTAGGAATAATAATGTCACCGCATCACACTGTCTGCACTGGAGAGAGGTGAGTTTAATTTTTTTTTTTTTTCAATTTAAATATTGCAAAGGGAGAAGGATTAAGGACAGATGGCTACCTTTCTATCTGATAGGGGGGTTGCTAATTAGTTAATGGAAGCCCTGCCATAATCTCTATGCCTAATGACAGGCTTAGCACCTAAATTTGTGGGCTACTTACCTAATTGGGATGGTCAATTTAGATATTAGCCTAAATTATATGGAGCAAAAAGGGGTGGTACTGTTACTGCATGGGATACCACGAGGGATATTATTGCTGTTTCGGGCTGTATGGCTAAATAGACATGTTTGTTATTTAAAGTAAAAAAATATATATATGTATTTGTTTAAAAACTTGCAGGATGTCAGCTGTGTCCCTATAATTGGTGGCCAAGTGGAGATCACAGTTACTACTATTCAGATGTAATGGGCAAATCATGGAACCAGAGTCGGGATGAATGTAAGATGATGGGAGCTGATCTACTGGTCATAAAGAACCAAGAACAACAGGTATGGGTTATATGTCCACATATGTATACTATAAAAGTAGAAATCAGCTAAGGTCTGCTGGGTCATCTTAATTATTTGAATATCAGATGTGTATGTTCTTAATTTGTCACAGGAGTTTGTAAAGAAAATTCTCATACAACAGACAGAAGACAGATATTGGATAGGACTTCAATGTAATGGAGAAGACTGTATATGGGTGGATGGAGAACATCATAATAAAAGCCTGTAGGTGTCCACGTTTTTATATATGTATTTTGTTAAAACAGTTGTGCCCTCTATGATTACAGGTATGTGTGACTTTGGTGAAAAGCAAGTTTTATGTTAAAAAAGACAAGACCAGTCAGACAAAACTAATACATGTGATAAGTACCAGAAATTATCTTGTGAGTGCAAATTAATCACTGCACAATGACAATTGTATCTTAAATATAGAAAATCCTCACTCATTTTCCTACTTCAATAAATTTGTAAAAAAAAATCAAAGAGATATTTTAGCAAAATAATTCATAAACAGGCTTTCTTTTATCTGTGCTGTACCTCTTTTGTTCCTTTTAGAAATGTATTACTGAATCAGTTTTTAAAGGGGTGTGTCCCTGCCCACATTGACACTGTCAGCAATGATTGGAAAACGTCAGACTGCGCAGGGACTTGCACCCAGTTGATAACGTTCGGCTGCATTTATAGGAGCAATAACAAAGGAACCACACAACACAGAAATAGAGTGAAAGATGCTCCAGAATTATTATTTCATGGGAAATACAATTATTTACTAAAACAGATATTATTTACTAAAACAGCCACAGATCCTGAATAAAGGGGTTTTCCGGAACTAATCAATGCTTGTTCGTCTGTTGGGATATGAGTAAAAATAGAAGATAAAACTCATATATAAATAAAATATAAGTTCAGGGGCTTAGGGCTAGAGATCACCGCTGCGTGTTCCCCTCCTGCCTGCCGGCTCCGTCTTTGAAAGAATTGCATGTCACTTCTTTCAAAGACGGAGCCGACAGGCAGGAGAGAAACACGCAGCAGCGATCTCTCATGTGAACGCCGCTGCATGTTCCTCATAGTCCACAGTGATAAAGTCACTGCTAATTGTTTAGATCCGTCTCTGGGTCCGTTCTGTCGGTCTCAGAGACGGATCTAAAAAGCGCTTGTAACACGGAGTTAAAACGCCGTGTGAACAACCCCTTACACTTTTAATGGTCATTTATTCTTCCAAGATCCACTGATTGTTTGTTCCGTCAGTGCTCATATCCTTGTGCCCATGGCTATATGGCATGCTGCAGCTCCAAAGAAGTATATCCACGATCCAGCACATCTTGAAAAACCAGCTTCTTTATTGATATACAAAAATATATAATACAGAGGATAAAATGGCATTCACGCTGACGCGTTTGGGACACCAGACTGCACTTGTTCACAGCTGACACGTTTCGCACTTTCGTTTCAGCTGTGAACAAGGACAGTTTGGTGTCCGAAATGTGTCAGAGTGAATGCCTACCATTTTATCCTCTGTATTATATATTTTTGTATAGCAATAAAGAAGTTGTTTTTTTAAGACATGCTGGATCAAGGATATACTTTTTTGGAGATAAAACTTTATACTTACCTCCCGGACGCTTCCATTAAATCCCGGCTGCCGGTCCATTCATTCTGACTAAAGCAGTGAACGTTCATCGTTCATGTGACATCTCCAACCAATCACAGGCCACAATATCACATGTCCGTGACCTCTGTGACCTGCAATAAGCTGGAGCTGTCATGTGAACGATGAACGCTCACTGCTTCAGCAGGGACGAACGGACCAGCAGCTGGGACTGAACAGGAGGTAAGTATGGGTTTTATCTTCTATTTTTACTCATACCCCAACAGACAAATGAGCATTGATTGCTTCCGGACACCCTTTAAGCAACGTTCAAAATAGTCTTAGTAAAAAGCCTGTAAACAGGAAGAATAATATTTGATGAATGCTAAATGAAATGCAGTAAATTTTCTTTATTTTTTACTGTATTACTTCAATCTTTAGTGCACCCAACTATAAAGTAAGTATTGTACTGTGGTGGATCATAACAAGTTTAAGGGTCTAAAATGGTTAGGTTCCAGTGCGGGGTCACTCTTTTTGGGTGGGCTACCTTGCATAGGTACTGTAGATGCTTTCTGTAGGGGAATAATAAGGGATAGATTTTAGCAGTTGTGATAAAGTAAAAGTTAAAGGGGTTTTAACGTTTGAAGCTTTTGCAGACTTGAGCTGATTCTATCAGTTTCAAATACATGGGCGAGTCTCTTCTCTGAGTAAGCGTGTCTCTCCTCCCAGGAGACCTGTCTCCCCTCACTGAAAAGTTGTGACATCATCATTCTGTGTGTGCAGTGGAAGGGAGAGGACGTCGGCTTTGCAGACCTCCTGCTATGTTTGTCATGGCTGCAGAGCTCTTATATGGAGGGAAAGCAGTGTATAAGACTGTGTTATACGAGGGGAGAGTGAATCTAGCAGTTATACACACAGCCTGAACTGATTAAACAAGTGCCCCCCTTCCTCTGTTATCAGACAGGGGGTAGAGCAGAATGTATAAGGCTGTTATATGGGGGGAGCACAGGCTATAAGACTGTGTTATGTGAGGGGAGAGTGAATCTAGCATTTACTCAGTACATAGAACTATCACTGGAGAGCCATTACATACAGAGGAACTGAGACTGCCTTCATTATACAGACACACAGCCATCTCAGGCAGCTCAATTCTCACAGCTCAGAGGGGAGTAAACACAGAGTGTGCAGACTGCCAATCACATCCAGGGGCGTGTCCCAACAGGCTGAATGAAATGTCAGCCAGCAAATCACAGAAAAGGGGATTGGTCCTGACCACCCTGCTGCAAAATAGCTATAGATGCACAGTTTGCTTTTATTACTATGCTAAGTGACTTAGGTAAAGCAAACCAATTACAAAAGTGCTCATTTTACTGTCCCCATCATTAAAGATATGATCTTTGTAGCGAGAAACCCCTTTAAGTTTCAGTTATAATTTATTTAGGGGCTTGTCACTACACTATATGTGATTTTTTTTGCTATGTATTCTCGGTGAACACCCTGCAATATTACATTATGTTTCCTAATTTATTGTGACTTAAAATTGGTTCTGGGGTCTTATTTATGTTTCATGAAAAAACATTTTTTGCTACCACATTTCTATAAATATAACTTTTTTTTATCTTTCCATCCCTTTAGCCATATGAGGGTTTGTTTGTCTTTTGCTGGTTCAGTTCAAGTTTTTGGCAGTACTATTTACATAGTACATCTAATTTTGTCGACTCATTTTTATACATTTTTAATGAAGGAAACGAAAAACAAGAAATCTGCAATAGTTTATTACTTTTTTAAGCCGTGTAAAATGTTAACTTCATATTATAGATTGTTCTATTTTTGCTAAACATTTTTTTTAATTATTCAATAAAAAAAGGAAGAAAGGGGTTCAACTATTTTTTTTTTAGAGTGGAGGTGATTATTTTTTACTTAAACTAATAAACTTTTTTTTTACTTTTTTCTCACTAGGGAACTTGAAAATATTATTAGTTGATGAATTCAATGCTTTGGAATACTTAGGGCAACATGTATAAATGTGACTGAAGAAGTTTACTGGTGTGCTTTGAGCCAAAAAATTTGGCGTAGCCATATCCAACAGATGTATGAAGAGTTTTGGAGCGAGTTGCGATAGACACATCACTTTTGAATGTGCCAATTCTACAGGGACGTGTCACACCAGATTTGTATGATTAGATACATTTATGAATGTGTCTCGACAAAATATGGCACAAAAGTATCGGACTAATCCAGACCAAGTTAAAAATGGTCTAACTCATGCCAAAGTAGACAAACTAGAATTGTCAATAGGGCCAGAAATATTATTTCTCAACTAATACCACAAAAGTAATGAAAAAATTATTTATGATAATTATCAAACTATATAAAATTAAATAATATAAAATAAAAATAAAAATGATATAATATAAAATGTATATAAAATTATATAAAATTGCAAAAATCCAAAATTATCTAATATTAAATTATTATTAAATTATATTATATAAAATTAATATTAAATTAAATAATATAGAATAATTAAACCAGTACAGCATCTACCAGAAATCCCATTCTCGATCAAGTATTTACGGAGTTATCGTAGTATTATCAGTGATTACAACCACATCACAGCAGGCTAAAAATAAAATAAAAGGCATTAGAATAGCATGTCAGTGAATAGAAATTTCGGTATTGATTTGTGTGTGGCACACCGTAAGTCTCAGAGATCTGTCATGTGCCGACTACTGCTATATGTAGAATAATAAAATTTCCACGTTGACCAACATCTAATTAAAATTTGTGTCATTTAAATTAGTAAAAACTAAAAATGACAAAAAATTTTATTAAAAAAAGTTCCTAAAGTTTATTAAGCATGCAAAATCCTGACCTACTGACCCAGTGACCTACATTTTAATAAACAAAAATTAACATGATTTCATAGTGGGTAAAAATGTGGGAACAAACACATGTATAACTATAATCATTCAACTATAATCACAATAGCAGCTCAGAGCTCCTTTAGAGGTTATGCTCTTTTAGAATATGCAATGTGTCAGCTTTCTCTACAATTTGGTTAGTTTGTCATGTAACTTCACATGCACTCCTGTACATCAGTCACTGTGACAGGAAAAACACAAACCCTTTAAGGAGTTGTACATTAGGAAAAAATGCTGGTCCGAAGACTTTAAAAAAGAAAAAACATGCTCAACACTACCACTGCTCCCAGTGCCTCCCCCTGATAGGTCATTTTCATTGGACATGTGATGCTGCAGCCCAAATTTTTGACCTCAGGTTTCTGTATAAAAGGCACAAGATCGCTAAGGCTTTCATATGATGAAGAAGTTAACATCATCAGTGGGCAGGGCCGGAAAGGAATGGATGACAGGTAAGTTAAGGTTTTTTGTTTTTTTAAAGCCTTCGCAACCAGCTAATACCTTTCCAAAACTATAGTTCAACCCCATGGAACCCAATTGCTTCTAAATACAATCTCCTGCTCAAAATCACAAAAATTTTAGTTTAAAAATATGGTTCTAGATGGGTCTGTGATAAACAGGGAAAACCACAATGGCAAAAAAAGGGCTTCTTTGCAAGAAGTGTGTGAGGAACCTTTCCTTTGTAATGCCAACAAAACCAACACAAGAGAATTATAAAAAAATTTATACCCGAATAATAGTTTTTACTTAAATCCTTCCCAGTTCAGTTCAAAAACAGTTGAACTAATCTTTTTAAAAAATTAGAGTTTGAAGTAAAAAACGCTACAAAAAAACCTAACCTTAACCCTACGCCGTGTAAAGGTTATGGTTTAAGTAATTTTATTGGTGATTTCCACCAAAATTC
>JAODAL010056338.1:0-23343 GCA_025379985.1 Phyllomedusa bahiana | reverse complement strand
GTTTCCAAAGCTCCTATGCAATTTTTTAGTTTAGGAAGGACAATGGGGACAGGGGAGAAAATCTTGGTCCTTTGGGGGGGATTTTGTGAAGGTAGAGGGTTTGAATAGATTGTGTTATATGTATTAAATTATGAAACCCCAAGTTTTCTCCTTTAAGTCTTTCTCAGCTAAAAGGGAAATCGACCCTTTTTTGTGGAGAATGAGCAGCAAATTGAAGAAGTAAGGGCTCGGGATGTAAACCCCCTTTTTTTTGTTCTTAAAGTGTGACCTCCAGCTATTGCTCCCTTTCCTGAATTTTTCGTTTACTGGAAAAATCACTGAATTTTTGGTAATGCAATCCAGAGATTTTTCCCCAGGGGAAAAAGTGGCCCCTTAAAAGTATTAACAGCTGCTAAATATGGAATTACTCCTTCCTCTCTTCTTATGGCCGGTTTACTTATTGTATTTTTATAAAAAATGTGTGTGAAGTTTCTGCAGTTCAGAGTTGGAAAACATGAATGAAAATGACCAAACCCCTGTGTCTGACTCAATTTCTTTTGGCCCCGGTCTGTTCCCCCAATGTGTTTTGGGAATCCGGGGAAAACGGGTGACCCCCCCCAATTTGGTAAGACCCCCCAAACAACCCCATGCTGGTTTGATTCTAAGGCCTATCCTGTGTTATCATACCTGTGGTTTTGAGTATCTAACCCTTTTTCTTGTTATCCCACCTGTGGCTTTGGGGTATCTAGCCTTTTTGTTTATCCACTGCTGGTTGGGTATCTAAGCCTATCCTGTGTTATCCCACCTGCTGGCGTTGGGTATCTAAGCCTATCCTGTGTTATCCTACCTACTGGCGTTGGGTATCTAAGCCTATCCTGTGTTATCCTACCTGCTGGCATTGGGTATCTAAGCCTATCCTGTGTTATCCTTACCTGCTGGCGTTGAGTATCTAAGCCTATCCTGTGTTATCCCACCTGCTGGTGTTGGGTATCTAAGCCTATCCTGTGTTATCCTACCTGCTGGCGTTGGGTATCTAAGCCTATCCTGTGTTATCTTACCTGCTGGCAATGAGTATCTAAGCCTATCCTGTGTTATCCTACCTGCTGGCATTGAGTATCTAAGCCTATCCTGTGTTATCCTACCTGCTGGCATTGAGTATCTAAGCCTATCCTGTGTTATCCTACCTGCTGGTGTTGGGTATCTAAGCCTATCCTGTGTTATCCTACCTGCTTTTCCTGGCGTCTTGCGGCATATAGTGATGTGCTGTACTGTATAAGCATGTGCTGGCCGGCGTGTACTTCTATTACGGTGTGTGCCGACTCCCATAGTCTTTTACATGTCACTTTTCTTCCAGCGCACAGTACACATTGGGGAAAACGGCAGGTAATCATAGCTTTCAGTGAGAGCTATGAATTACTGTATTTGCGGGCTGTACTACGGGTGCATTGCACTAAGGGTGTCTACCACTATATGGTCACTGTATGGAGGTAATATACAGTCTGCAGAGCCTGTGTACACTGGTGTCTACCACTATATGGTCACTGTATGGAGGTAATATACAGTCTGCAGAGCCTGTGTACACTGGTATATACCACTATATAGTCACTGTATGGTGGAAATATATATAGTCTGCAGAGCCTGTGTACACTGGTCTCTACCACTATATGGTCACTGTATGGAGGTAATATACAGTCTGCAGAGCCTGTGTACACTGGTGTCTACCACTATATGGTCACTGTATGGGGGTAATATACAGTCTGCAGAGCCTGTGTACACTGGTGTCTACCACTATATGGTCACTGTATGGTGGTAATATACAGTCTGTAGAGCCTGTGTACACTGGTGTCTACCACTATATGGTCACTGTATGGAGGTAATATACAGTCTGCAGAGCCTGTGTACACTGGTGTCTACCACTATATGGTCACTGTATGGGGGGGAATATACAGTCTGCAGAGCCTGTGTACACTGGTGTCTACCCCTCTATGGTCATTGTATGATGGAAATATTGGTTGTAGTGTAGTGGTTTATGTTCAGGCACAGTTTGGCGGTATCTCCCAGCTTTCCTGGATGCTGAATAGGTTCTCCAATGTCTAGGAAAGCTGGATAACAGCAAACCCTTCAATTAGCTTTCTTCTAGAGCCGTTACATGGTTATAGTGGGCGTGGCTTTTGTAAAGGGGTGTGGCATATTGTGAAAGGGGCGTGGTAATGCAAATTGTTAATGGGGGCGTATTCAGGTTTAGTGCCTAGGGCAGCACGACCTATAAATACAGCCCTGCTTCTGATAGCCATAACTTTTGTTATTTTTCTGTATCCAGAGCTGACAGATTTATAGGCTAGGTTGTTACACCTAAACAAAAGAAAAAAACTACTCCTTTAAAACATACCTTTTAATTACACTCAATTTAAAATCTATCTATATAGGTTAATCAGGGACACCACAAAAAAAAGGGACAATACCCTAAGCTGTCACCTACACCATGAACCCTATAGTGCCTACCACAGCGGAGACACCGCCCGATAAGGGCGACCCCGTAATTAACTCCTACGCTGTATCCTATATAACGCCCTGCCTATATATTACTAGGTAAAGCCAATAGGTCAAAAGGGAAATTACAGCTTGATTGACAATGTGTCTACCAATAAGTGGAGTTTACAAAAAACGGCGCCAAAGTCGGCGCTAATGGCACTATAATGATAATTACAATAGGGAGAATAATGTAAACCAAACTACTCCCAAAAGGAAACTATAAAAATACCCTAAATAGACCAACAACCGAGTCAAAGACCTAGGGTGTACAGAAAGTGCCAATACTTATCTGCGTCATTCAACCCAGACTGGGTAGCTGAAGTCAGTAGGGCGATGAAACCCAGGCGCCAGAATAGATAATGCGCTAAACTAACCCCAAACGCCTTTCGTCCCATTCCAGGAATTCCTCAGTGGGTCAAACAAAATACATCCATCTACAAAAAACAAAACAATTTATTGGTTGGATACCATTCAAAAGAATTAAATTCATTAATACATGTTAAC
The DNA here is from genome assembly GCA_025379985.1 of Phyllomedusa bahiana. Classification (NCBI taxonomy): domain Eukaryota; kingdom Metazoa; phylum Chordata; class Amphibia; order Anura; family Hylidae; genus Phyllomedusa; species Phyllomedusa bahiana. Next base: position 20,328 of record JAODAL010056338.1, on the reverse strand, counting down.
TGCCCAAACCAAGCCAAAAACATATTAAAAAGATACCTGAATCTCCAGTCTATTCTATCACAGGGATTCCAGTGGAGGTCTCGTTCTCAATAGGAATTGGTGTGTCTCCATATGATGGGAACTCACATGGTGATGTGAGTATTCAGCGTCCCACAACATTATCCCACATTGGAGGGTATATATACCCACCCCCCAGGGATATTCCTCCAACCAGAGAGGAGAAACAACGCCCCCTATACATAATATCCAAAACAGTGTTCACGCTAGCCGAACCCAGCGTCTCAAAAAGTAAAGTGCGCATGTCCGCAACGTAAGCCCGGCAGCGCCGAGTTCACTGCGTCCCACCGCGCATGCGCCAGCCAGTGACGTCTATCAATATGGAAGGCTCACGTGCAGAAACCTAAACATGGCGGTGCCGGCGTCAACACAGTGTACTGCGACTGCGCCAAGAACGGTAGCCTACAGATAACTGCACGCATGCGCATTGTCATGACAGCGCCGCGCGATGTATTAACAAACCAAAAGATGATATGTGAGCCACAAACAAACAGCCGGATGACGGATGGGGCACAAATACAAGCCCGAAACCGGGACAGGTGACGACAATACTAGCGTGTCCATGAATGAGGACTCGCAAAGACTAGCACCAGATAGCCGTACCAAAGCATGTATAATCATGAACATATATAACGTAGTACACATAATAAGATATATGTTAGTATATAATATAGGTATTAGGCATAAATAATCACATGAAGGGAAATCTGTGTTTTAATGAGGGTTATATGAATATTAAAGATATCCGAGAGGATGTTACAGGAAGCACATAAACGACAATGACTCATTCAGCCCCTTTGGAAATACACAGTTAAGTTTATATATCCACTGTGTTTCACGTTGTAAAATGAGTCTGTCCCAATCGCCACCTCTCAAGGGGGGTTTTACTAAATCAATGCCTCTGAATTGAATTGCATCAATCCTACCATCATGTTTTGCCCAGATGTGTCTCGCAATCGTTGTATCATGTTGTTTCTTGATATCACCAATATGTTCACCGATTCTCCTCCTCAACTCTCTACGTGTTTTCCCAACATAATTTAGCCCACAGGGGCAAGTGGCTAGATAGATAACACCAACCGAGACACAGTTGATGAATCCTTTAATGGTATATTTAAAGGGATTGTCAGTGTTTCCAAATGTTTTGCAGTTCGTGACATATTGACAAAATTTACACATGCCACATTTGAAACAACCATTTGGTTGTCTACCTAGCCAAGTTTCCCTTTGCGGGGCCACAAAATGGCTTCTCACCAGTCGGTCCCGGAGGCTCCGCCCTTTACGGTACGTAATGGAGGAAGTAACAGGCAATATCTCCTTCAAAATCTCATCCTGCAGGAGTATTCTCCAGTACTTCTTGACAATACCATAGATCTTATCTGCCTGTGGATTGTATTCTCCAATGATCCGAAGATCGTTTCTCTTAGTCCCTCCATTATTATCCTGCTTAATCTTAGGGACCAGAAGACCAACCCGGTCCTCCTGTATCGCCTTTTGATATGCCTCTTTGAGAGAAGATTGAGGATATCCTCTAGTGACGAACCTCTCCCTAAGGTCCTTTGCCTGACTCTTAAAAGTATAAGTGTCAGAGCAATTTCTCCTCAGGCGGAGATATTGCCCCCGAGGAATTCCCCTCACAAGTGGTCTCGGGTGACAACTATCCCACCTTAGGAGGCTGTTGGTGGCAGTTTCTTTTCTAAAAACCTTAGTACTTAAAGTGTAGTCAGCATTTTTGGAGATAGTAAGGTCAAGGAACGGTAAGGTGTATTCATTAGCAGTGAATGTAAATCTTAAACCAATCGTGTTATTGTTTAGGGACTCCACAAAATTAGCAAAAGACGACATATCTCCTTTCCATAGTATGAAAATGTCGTCAATGTATCTTGCCCACATCACAACACGATCTGTCCAAACATTCTCTTCTTCTTCATTAAAGACCACGGTGTTCTCCCACCAGCCCAGGAGCAAATTAGCGTATGTGGCGCCGTTTGTGTATCTCCACTTATTGGTAGACATATTGTCAATCAAGCTGTAATTTCCCTTTTGACCTATTGGCTTTTGCTAGTAATATATAGGCGGGGCGTTATATAGGATACAGCGTAGGAGTTAATTACGGGGTCGCCTTATCGGGGCGGTGTCTCCGCTGTGGTAGGCACTATAGGGCTCATGGTGTAGGTGACAGCTTAGGGTATTGTCCCTTTTTTTGTGGTGTCCCTGATTTACCTAGATAGATAGATTTTAAATTGAGTGTAATTAAAAGGTATGTTTTAAAGGAGTAGTTTTTTTCTTTTGATTAGATTTATTTCTCTATTCCTATAATTTATATACGTGGGAAGTTCTTGTTGTTTTATGTGCAATATATCTGTGTAAATGGCAGGGTTTGTATCTACTAACATAGATCCTAGTGGATGGTTGCGTGAAGCACATGACGTTTTTTCGGATAAGGCATTGGCAGCCCCTATGTATTCCCCTACGATCAAGCTAGCATTTAGGGATTTGACACGGCTACATAAAGACTGCTCTACCTCCTGGTGGGAAATTCAGTCCCTAGAGCATTATATACAACAGAGAATTATCCCTAGAGGATTAAGGATCACCCTTGCACCAGCTGAAAGATTGAGATCTGACACAGTATTGGCAAGCTGGGAAAAAGAAGCTATCGAGTCTTCTTTACGCTTCATGCAAATACTCTTAGAAGAGGAAAAAAGGAGATTTGAAAAACTTAAGGAGAGTCTGAAAAGCCAGTCCGAACTCACTTTAAAATTCAAGTCTGAATCGGACTTTGATGCAAGAGAGGTTGAATTGTGTAATAAAATTCAGAGACACCAAAGTTATATCAAGGAACGTAAACACAATTTATTTTTGAGGGACTTGGCAGACTTTAAAGAAGGGAGGGCTTACTCCTTTCTATCTAAAAAACATCAGAAGGGGAGAATCCAATACAGACATATCATCATCTGAGGCGGAATTTTCAGAGTCAGAAAGGAGATATTCACCTGCAGGTTGGGGAAGTAGAGGAAGAGGAAAAGGCAAAAAGGGGAGAGGCAATTATAATAATAAAAAATCATGGAATACTACCCCTGGTTCGTCGTCGTCCTCCTCTCATGCCATGGGGCCTTTTTTAGACAGACAGCCCCCACAATACCCACTGAGAAACAAGGAATACTCCCAGAGATAAAATCTAGGGATGATTTACAGATCATCAACCTCTCCCAACGGCATATCTCTGACACCGAAGAACAGGTATTAAGGAGGGGACTTACATTTGTTCCCACGAACAGCTTTAGGGAGTTTGAGTGGGTTAAAGATCTCCATCTCTTCGTCAGTAAGGTCAAATGGGCGAGATTCTTCCATAAAAAGGACATAAAAGAATGTGAGGATTTGGGGATCGATTTGAATGATCTAAGGGGGGTAAAAACTTTGGTTGACCTCATGTCAGAGGAAGATAGACCTCTGGGAGAGGGACCTTTTACCTCTTTATGTATTAAGAGCAAGAGGGCACCACTCCCCCAACCCTACTCCTGCATTGACTCTTTTCTCTAAACTGTCATTGGGGAACTGAGAGATCTTAATGATACCAGCAATGGACCACATAACCTCTCCCCTAATTATTTAGAGAGGGATACTTCAATAGTCATCAAGTCGGCTGATAAGGGGGGGAATGTGGTTGTGATGGATGTAAACCAATATCATAGAATGTGTTTAGACATCCTTCAAGATAAATCTGGCTATGAAGTGTTGAGAAAAGATCCTACACTCTTGGTACAACTTAAGGGGATGATGGATGAATATGCTTTTCTTCTACCTGAGTTCCCGAGAAGAGCTACGTTCTATGGGCTACCCAAAGTACATAAGGGTACTAATCCCCTGAAGGGTAGGCCCATAGTATCGGGGATAGGGAGTCTGACCCAAAATTTGGGCACTTATGTGGACAGTAATTTGAGAGATTTTGTTACTTCGTTGCCCTCTTATATCAGAGACACGTCTGATTTACTTCTTAAATTAGAAGGTATAACGGTTGACCAGGATACCCTGTTGTGCGGCATAGATGTCGAGGCTTTGTATTCATCTATACCGCACGATAAGGGACTTTTAGCAGTCAAATATTTTCTTGACACTCGGGGAACCCAATTCAATAAACACAATGAATTTATTCTGTCCCTCTTAAAATTTTCATTGGAAAATAATATCTTTGTGTTTGACCGTAGGATCTACCACCAGCTCAGGGGCACTGTGATGGGGAGCCCGATGGCTCCCACATACGCTAATTTGCTCCTGGGCTGGTGGGAGAACACCGTGGTCTTTAATGAAGAAGAAGAGAATGTTTGGACAGATCGTGTTGTGATGTGGGCAAGATACATCGACGACATTTTCATACTATGGAAAGGAGATATGTCGTCTTTTGCTAATTTTGTGGAGTCCCTAAAACAATAACACAATTGGTTTTAAGATTTACATTCACTGCTAATGAATACCACCTTACCGTTTCTTGACCTTACTATCTCTAAAAATGCTGACTACACTTTAAGTACAAAGGTTTTTAGAAAAGAGACTGCCACTAATAGCCTCCTAAGGTGGGACAGTTGTCACCCGAGACCACTTGTGAGGGGAATTCCTCGGGGGCAATATCTCCGCCTAAGGAGAAATTGCTCTGACACTTATACTTTTAAGAGTCAGGCAAAGGCCCTTTAGGGAGAGGTTGTCACTAGAGGATACCCTCAATCTTCTCTCAAAGAGGCATATCAAAAGGCGATACAGGAGGATCGGGTTGGTCTTCTGGTCCCTAGATTAAGCAGGATAATAATGGAGGGGGACAAAGAGAAACGATTTCGGATCATTGGAGAATACAACCCACAGGCAGATAAAATTATGGTATTGTCAAAAAAGTTACTGGAGAATACTCCTGCAGGATGAGATTTTGAAGGGATATTGCCTGCTACCCCCTCCATCACGTACCTTTAAAGGGCGGAGGTTCCGGGGGACCGACTGGTGAGAAGCCATTTTGTGGCCCGCAAAGGGAAAACTTGGCTAGGTAGAAACCAAATGGTTGTTTCAAATGTGGCATGCGTAAATTTTGTCAATATGTCACGAACTGCAAAACTTTTGGGAAAACACGGGACAATCCCTTTAAATACACCATTAAAGGATTTATTCAACTGTGTCTCGGTTGGTGTTATTCTATCTAGCCACTTGCCCTGTGGGCTAAAACTATGTTGGGAAAACATGCAGAGAGTTGAGGGGAGAATCGGTGTGACGCATTGGTGATATCAAGAAACAACATGTTTACACCAATTGCGGGACACATTGGGAAAAAGCATGATGGTAGGATTGATGAAATTCGTTCAGAGGCATTGATTTAGTAAAAACCCCTTTGGAGGGTGGCGATTGGGACAAGACTAATTTTTACAACATGAACAACAGTGGTTATAAAAAACCTTAACTGTGTATTTCCAAAGGGGCTGAATGAGTCTTGTCGTTTATGTGATTCTGTAACTTTCCTCTCGGATATCTTTAATATTCTATAAACCCTCTTTTAAAACACCGATTACCCTTCAGGGGATTATTTATGACTAATCCCTATATTATACACTAACATATATCTGATTATTTGTACTACGTTATATATGTTCATGATTATACATGCTTTGGTACGGCTATTTGCTGCTAGTCTTTGGGAGTCCTCATACATGGGCACGCTAGTATTCTCGTCACCTGTCCCGGTTTCGGGCTTGTATTTGTGCGCCATCCGTCATCCGACTGTTTGTTTGTGGCTCACATATCATCTTTGGTTTGTTAATACATCGCGCGGCGCTGTCATGACAATGCGCATGCGCGCAGTTATATGTGGGCTACCGTTCTTGGCGCAGTCGCAGTACACTGTGTTGACGCCGGCGCCGCCATGTTTAGGTTTCCGCGCGTGCGCCTTCCATATTGATAGACGTCACTGGCTGGCGCATGCGCGGTGGGACGCAGTGAACTCGGCGCTGCCGGGCTTACATTGCGGACATGCGCACTTTACTTTTTGAGACGCCTGATTCGGCTATGCGTGAGTATACTGTTTGGATATTATGTATAGGGGGCGTTGTTTCTCCTCTCTGGTTGGAGGAGTATCCCTGGGGGGTGGATATATATACCCTCCAATGTGGGATAATGTTGTGGGACGCTGAATACTCACATCACCATGTGAGTTCCCATCATATGGAGACACACCAACTCCTATTGAGAACGAGACCTCCACTGGAATCCCTGTGATAGAATAGATTGGAGATTCAGGTATCTTTTTAATATGTTTTTGGCTTGGTTTGGGCAGTTAACATGTATTGAATGGATTTAATTCTTTTGAATGGTATCCAACCAATAAATTGTTTTGTTTTTCGTAGATGGATGTGTTTTGTTTGACCCACTGAGGAATTCCCTGGAATGGGACGAAAGGCGTTTGGGGTTAGTTTAGCGCATTATCCATTCTGGCGCTTGGGTTTCATCGCCCTACTGACTGCAGCTACCAGTCTGGGTTGAATGGCGCAGATAAGTATTGGCACTTTCAGTACACCCTAGGTCTTTGACTCGGTTGTTGGTCTATTAGGGTATTTTTATAGTTTCCTTTTGGGAGTAGTTTGGTTTACATTATTCTCCCTATTGTAATTATCATTATAGTGTGCTGTAATTTCCCTTTTGACCTATTGGCTTTACCTAGTAATATATAGGCGGGGCGTTATATAGTATACAGCGTAGGAGTTAATTTCGGGGTCTCCCTTATCGGGGCGGTGTCTCCGCTGTGGTAGGCACTATAGGGCTCATGGTGTAGGTGACAGCTTAGGGTATTGTCCCTTTTTTTGTGGTGTCCCCGATTTACCTATATAGATAGATTTTAAATTGAGTGTAATTAAAAGGTATGTTTTAAAGGAGTAGTTTTTTTCTTTTGTTTAGATTTATTTCTCTAGTCCTAGAATTTACACACGTGGGAAGCTTTTGTTGTTTTAGGTTGTTACACACAAGACGATATCAAATATGCATACTTTATTCATTTTTAATCTTTTTTGGGGCTTTTCTTTTTTTTTAAACTGTAAATTTTTATTAAAGTTTTTAGTATAAAAATACAATCAACAAAGCCGTACAGTAAATATCAAAGAGATACTATGCCATCAAATTAGTAAAAACAAAGTGCAGTATAAAACAAGTAATCTCAGTGAATTAACTAAATACATTTCTAGTCCGCAACCCAATAGCGCCCTTCACTGGGGCCACTGAGAGACAGACCCTTAGACGACTAAAGTAACACAGTTACTTCCAAGACGTGAAGACAAACTAACAAAACAGGGGAGGGGAGGGGAAGACAAAGGACAGGACACACAAGGAAGAAGTAAGGCTCCTAACAGTAGGTTTGCAATCCAATTATATCAAAGTAGAAAACTACAAGTCATGTAGGATACAGTAAATATCCCATGGTTTCCAGACACGGTCAAATAGGTCCAGTTGGTTGTGAGATAGAGCAGTAAGATATTCCATTCGTCTAACTTCTTGCAAACGGAGACTTAAGTCGTGCTGAGTGAGAATCGAGGCTTGTTTCCAAAATCTGGCAATAAGACACTTGGAAGCGGTCACTATATATAGGAAGAGTCTTCCCATCCCACGGCCTAGAGGGGCATAAGGGATGTTTAGAAGGAAGGTCTGTGGGGTTTTTGGGGCTTTTCTAAAGGGGAATTGGTAGTGTAAATTTTTTCATTTTATTTTTTGTATTTTACTTTTTTTTTTTTTAACTTTACTTGATCTTCAAATTACTACTGCTATGCATTGTAACTGTCAATCACTATTCTTGGCATTTTGACGTCACAGGCAGCCCAGAAGCCTTTGTTAGGCTTCTGGATTGTTATGAAGATCATAGGCAGCTGGGACCTCATTGTGGCGATGCCAATGCAGACAGAGGCAGCTCCCTCCCTTTGTTTTCGAGTGAGCTCTGGTCGTTGGTGACAGCATGGGGCCAGCTGTAATTTACAGCTGGTTCCATGCAGCGATCATGCTGGCTTGTGAGCCCACAGGATATCCAGGATGTACCTATATGTCCATTTACTTGCACACCTTCTAAGCTAGGAGGTATGGGCACGTCCAATGTTGGTTAGGGGTTTATGGATCAGACTTTTATGGATGTGGCAATTTTTACGGATTATGTCTAATTTTTTCAGTTTGTAAAATGGCAACATAGGGGTGTTTTGAACATTTTTTATACTTTTTTTTTTAGTTTTTAGATACTTTTAAAACTTTTTTTTCCCCTAATCATACATGCAGTCCCATAGGATACTAACATAAATATATTCATATAATGCAGAAGGGTGTACCAAGATGGCACTTCTATTACTTTCTGCCACTGGTAGGTAGTTATAGGAGCAGTAACATGGCAGCTATGAAAGCCTTTATTAGCCTTTCGGCTCCCATAGAAACTACTCGGGGAGAGGAGCGATGTGCAGCACTTTTCCTCATTCATTTAGACACCAGAACCGCGATCGCCACTCTAATCACTGGCACCGATCCCTGCTGTTAGTGGCGGGTGTCAGCTGTATCTAATAGTAGTTACCCAACACATATAGAGCAGGCATAGCATGTCAGCCCGGCCCATAATCTCTTCCGTTTCTGCCTGGTAGGAAAGTGTTGAGGCTAGGTTCACACGGCTTAACTGCGGGACGTAATTACAAACATTATGATGTGAACCAAGCCTAAGTGAGACTAAGCTACAAAAAAACTACTAGAATATGCAGTTGAGGGATAGATTTACACAAGCTGAAGCCCTGAGTTGATCCTCAGCAAGAGATAAAGAAGAGACTTTTACTAGTCCTGTGGGATGGAAAGCATCAGTAATGTCCGCCATTGCTGTTTTTTTTTTTTTAAACCATAAACTTTTTATTGGTCAGATATAAAGTAGTACAAAACAGAATACAGTATATGACATTGTAAGACCAAATTTCAACTTTTATCCCCAAAACACAACCCAGCCCACCTCCCAAATCCCGCCATTGCTGTTTAATGGTTCCAGGTTAGAAGACCTATTGTCATAATCTTCATGAGGGAATTTGGTGTTAATATGGCTGTGGCAGGAGTCTTCAATCCAGTTTTCCTCAGCTCTTGACCAGAGTATAGAGGATTACAAAGAATATCTCTACACCAGGGGTGCACAACATTTTAGGGGTCAAGGGCCATATTCTACCTCTCCAGGGGCCGCTATCAATCTTAAAGAGGTAAAACCTTTATGGGTCTTCAATTATAAATACCACAAATGGCTGAGAGGTCTCGGTTCCACTTTAGGGGCTGCCAGAGATCAGAATGGGGTGGTCCCCTGCTCAGTGCTCCCGGAAGAGGATATGAGGCGTCTATTTTCATTGTAGATTTTAGGGGGTTACAGAAGTGACTGTTTCACAACTATAACTAGAGAGAACTAAACATATACAGCCCCTCTCCAACTCCTCTCCTCATCTGTAGAGTCTGGAACCTATCTGACATTTGTATGGTAGATGTTGTGGAAGATTTTATCAGAAATAAATACTCCTCTGACAAAGAAATCCAGAGAGAATATAGAAACAGTTTTTAATGGATTGCTCTTTAGGTTGCTTAAAATAGTATATACGGTCCTAAAGTGCCCACCATAATATGACCAGCCATACAGTGCGTTCCATAACAATGCCAGTCATACAGTGCCCTCCATAACAATGCCAGTCATACAGTGCCTTCCATAACAATGCCAGTCATACAGTGCCCACTGTAAGGTCCTCATTAAGAAAGAGAAGTCAGGGATGAAATCCAACAGCATCTGCCTTCTATTGCTCTCTCCACATTCTGCCATACAACACAACAGCCTTAGCCTCTAGCCAGCAATACCACTTCCTGGTTCCTGTGTTCTCCTCTTAAAGAGGCAGGAATACTTACTGTATGTTACATCACCCCCCTGTTTTTTTTTTTACATATATATATAACCCCATTTGACATTTGTACAGTTATGGTGAAATACAACAACAACAACAAAAAAACAACAAAAAAACACAGGGAAAAACCCATGAACATGAAAAGTCAGTTCACAATCATGAATATAATCTGTTTGAAGTTCCAGCATCCTGGCTAAACCTCCTCAATGAGTCTAGACGGGGCTCTTCTTTCTTGGCAGGATATCGTCTAGAATGCCCAGGATCACTACTTACCGAAGGGCTGGCTACTTCCTGTTGAGTGTTGCCCCTATCAAAAACCAGCTCCGTCAGTCTGAGAGAGTTCATCAAAGTCATTGTTTGGTATTTATTCGAAATGTGAGGCATTCTGGTGATGGAGTGTCCGCCCGCTCAGATGTGACCATTGCTTTCCCTTTCTTGGCTGTTACCTGATAACCTGCTGGATCATATGCTGGCTTTTGTTGTTTGGCTTTCGACGAACAACAGTATCACCCGTCCGAATAGCGATGGCTCCCCCCGTCTTCTCTTGTCCGCATACTGTTTCATTTTGCGCTTGGTTGGTGTTTTGTCTGTGGGTCTAATGGTTGACTCTGCTGGCAGTGCGTGGGTAGCCACATCAGGAATGGTATGCGAGGAGTTCGGTGGAAAACCAGATGAGCAGGAGCAGCATTGTTTTTGAGTGAGCGTACTTCTGTAGTTGGTAGGAATTTGTTCGGGCCTGCTTCGTGGGATATGCTCCAGAGTAGCTGCTTTGACTCTCTTCCCTAAGGTGTGCATAAATTTTTTCCACCATTCCATTTGCTTGTGGCCAGCAAGGTGTTAACTTTCTGTGAATTAACCCAATTTTCAGAAAATTGTGCAAATGTATGTCCATTGAAATGGAGGTCCATTGTCTGTTTTGACTATTTTTGGAATACCATATGCTGAGAAAATAGTGTCCAACTCTGGTATGACATGGTTGCTGAAGTTGACGAAATAAATGCAATTGTAGGGTATCTGGAATATTCATCAATTGCCACTAGGATGTATTGTCCATTAGGTATTGTGGCCCATTAGATATTAACCGCTACTTCCTCCCAGACAGCCTTTGGTAGAGGAGACATCCGTAGGGGTTCAGGGTTTGCTGCAGGAGTAACAAGCTGGCAAGTATTGCAGTGTTTTATTATGTGTTCTACTAAATAATCCATATTTGGGAACCACACTTTTTCTCTGAGAAGTTTTTTGTACCCACAATTCCCAAATGACCTTCATGAGCAATCTGTATTACTTTCGTACACAAGGCCTTTGGAACCACCAGTTTGGTTCCTCTGAGAATTAGGTGATCCTCAGTTACTGATAGTTCATTTCTGACACTTGAGAATGATTGCAGCTCCTTAATGTTGATGTCCATATTTGGAAATTTTGCTCTCTGGATTTCATGCCATTTTCCCCTTTGGATAATTTGTATTAAAGCACAAAGCGTCTTGTCGTTTGCAGTTGCCGTCACAAATTGATCAGCTGAAAGTGCCTTTGGTACTGCATGAACTGCAATAAAGTTGATGTACTGTTCAGTTGCCTGATGCTGAATTTGGTCTTCTTCTGTGGGATGTCTGTATATGTAGTCAGCTGTATTAATGTATTTTCCAGGCATATGAACGATTGTGTAATTGTAATCTTGACGTCTCATAACCCACCGTTCAATCCTAGCTGGCATCTTAGCTCTGGTGTTTCCAAAAATGATGAGGAGTGCTTGATGATCTGTAACTATGGTGAATGGACAAGTCAATAGGGATTCAGCTTCGCCCTGTGTACGTTCAAATTGCACAGGTGTGCAGATGCACGGAAGACCGGGAACTCCACCGGCACAATACAAGTAGAAAAAATATAGACAATCCAGCATCCATATGTAATATAGTGGAGTAGCGGCTGAGTAGCGGTATATAAGAGCATGTAGAATAGTAGTGGTTAAAAACTTTTTAGCTTTAATGAGAACATATTTAAAAAATGAACTTACATGCTATACAAATGGTAAACACGTCCAATGAAGGTCACAACCACCAAATACGGGACGGCACTAAGTCCTGCCTGAGTCCTCTCAGACCGACGCGTTTCGATATAACAATATCTTACTCATGGTCTGGTTAGTAAACATGTTCAAGGACCTTTTATAGAAAACCGGACATTGCGTGACATCATCAGCAGTCAGGAGGGTAATATTAACCCCATGTGTACCTTCACAAAGAATCCAACGAACATGTGTACCAAGTGAGTAGAGAAGGACAAAACCTAGTTGTACATAGTAAAACTAACAAATAAAAACATGTATATATAACAGGCAAAAGACTTATTATAATGGAAAAAAGGGATACATCAAAATACAGCATTAGAATAAAAATGGATCAATAATGATAGCAAATATCATATCTTATATTAAGACCTCAAGGTTGCCTTGTTTGAAGTGTAAAGATCCATTTGGCTTCACATCTCAAAAGCTTGTCTCTCACACTACCACTTCTTTCTGAAGAGAAGATTCTTTGTATGCCCATTACATGAAAGGAACTAACATCGCCCGAATGTGCCTCAATAAAATGCCTAGACACCGATGACATGTCGTGTCTTAGGAAATCTCTTTTTACATCTGACAGGTGGCGTCTAATGCGAATCTTGAGAGGCATAGTGGTACATCTCACATATTGTACTCGGCACAAATCACACCAGATGAGGTATATCACGTTTTTGGAGTTACAGTTAATATACTGATAAACATTGTAATTTTTTCCAGTTACAAATGATGTGAAACTGTTTGCTACTCTCATGTAATGGCACACAGTACAGATGTTATGTCCACATTTGTATGACCCTTTGTGTTCGAGCCAAGTTTTTGTGGTTTGATCATGGTTAATATACAAACTGGGCGAGACCATAGATCTCACATTCATTGCTCTCTTGGGGACAAATCGTACCCCTTTATCTAAAATCTCCCGCAATTGTGGGTGTGTCTTAAGTATGGGTAGATGTTTCTTAATGATTTTAACTATGTTTTTAAATTGTGGTGAATAGGTGGTAGTGAATGTAATGCCCTCAAACCTCTGATCTGTTTCGTTTTTGTTCCATTGTGAAGTATTAGTGATCAGTTGTTCACGTGGTATGGAATCAACTTTTTTTATACTCCTTGTTAATAAATTATCAGAGTAACCTCTATTTTTGAGTTTGTCTATAACTTTCTTTCGTTGGGTCCTAAATTCATCTATTTGACTACAATTTCTTTTCATGCGTATAAGCTCACCAGTGGGTATATTGTCAATAACATGCTGCGGATGGCAAGACGTAGCATGTAAGATAGAATTTAGAGACGAGGATTTAACAAAAGGCTTAATTTGGATTTTGGCATCGGTGGTGCCACTTAATGTGATATCCAAAAAATCAATGGAGTCAAGTTGCATATGGTGGGTAAAATTTAAGTTCAGACAATTGTTATTGATATATTGTATGAACTTAGGAACAACATCAGTGGGGCCCTCCCATATCAGGAGGAGGTCATCAATATATCTTCCGTACCACCTGATATGGGAGGCAAATACATTCTCATCCGAGAATAAAAATTGTTGCTCACACATTGCCATGTAAATATTTGCCAATGAGGGAGAAAATTTGGCCCCCATAGATGCTCCCCTCAGTTGCAAAAAAAACTCCCTGTTAAAGGAGAAAAAATTGTGTTTCAAAAGAAACTCCACTGCCAGAATAAGGAATTCATTAATATTGGGATCATAGGAACTATATTTTTCAAGAAACATCTGCAGGGCAACCACAGACAGGTCATGTGGCATCAAAGGGGTTTCCAATTGCCGGGGACATAAAAAGGCAGCCACAAGAATTGTTTCCCATTGAATTTTTTCCCAATGTTTCCAAAAACTTTTTTGGTATCTAAAAAAAACCGGAATGAGGGATGAGGGTTGTGGTGGGTTTATCAACCCATCGCACTCAATTTCCCCCCCCCTTTGAAAGAGCCTAAAACCACTGGACTATTGGCCGTTGGGTGGGGAAAATCCCTTTGTGCACTTTGGGAAGAGGTACACAAATTGGAATTTTTGGTGACTCGACATATAGTTTTTCGGCCATATTTGGAGTTATGGCGCCCATATTTGTTCCTTCTGTCAGAAGTTTTTTTTATGGAATCCTGAAATGTTTTAGTGGGATCACATGTTAGATTACGATAGGTGTTTGCATCATTTAACATCTCTAAATTTAACTTTTCATAGGCCAGTATCCATAACCACTACAGCTCCACCCTTATCCGCCATTTTAACTGTGATGTATTTGTCTTCTTTGAGATGTTTAAGGGCCCAAAAAATTCTGTTACTTAGATTATTTTTGGTGTTCCCTTTCTTTTGTAGATGTAGCCAATTGGCCCGATCCTGTTCTATCAACTTGAAAGAGGTCAAGGACCTCTGGCGAGAGTTGAAGGGGTGAAACCGGGGGTTGGGGAAATTAAAAATTTTTTTGGCTAGAATGTCCGTCTTACTTAGCTTTCCCCAAAACTTCCAAATCTGAAATGCCCAAATTTCCCCAAAATTTTAATGCATTATCGATCACCTTGATTGATTAAAAGTATCCCATGTTTGTTGGTTTGCCATTTTCCTGCAAAAAAATTTTCCTAAAAAAAGTGGTTTTTAATAGAAGGGGATTTGCAAAGCGATTGGGTTCAATTTTGGTATAAAAAAACATTAAAAACTTTGTGGAGCAAAATTTAAACCTTTTGACATATTGATTTTCCTATCTGATGAATATGCTGAAAATTTAATTCCGGGGTTTGTCTCCTCCCGGGGTCTGTAGCCCCCGGCCTCTTGGTTTCCGCCCCCCTCGTTTAGTCCCTTTTAAAAAAGGTTGTGAAATATTTTGGGGGGATCGAGTATTCATTTGGGATTTATTCGCATATCTTAAGGGGGTTGGTTTATCCAGTTCCCTCAGCGTGGAGGTGAAGATTGTTGCAGTAGATTCTATTCTGAGAAACTGAATGTTACAGTATTTTTGTTGTGTTGTGCTTGTTTTTTGAGTATAGGTCTTGGATGCGTGAATGATTATGCCTGTTATACTTCTCCTCTTTCATAGTTCCCATGTTCTGCAAATTTTTTACTTTTTTACTTTCATAAAATGTCTTCAATTTGTTGTTTGTTGGGCAGTGTTATGATTTTCAGTTTTAGTCAAATGCTGGGACTGTTAAGGAAAGGGGAATGGAGCTCCTAGAGAAAGAGATGAAAGGTTCACACCCCCCGAAAACAGCTAGGCTCTCCTTTTAGGGTGAGGTATCGTTTTTCAGTATTTTTTAAATTTGTCTGCTGGCATTGCAATGATAAAGGGCGGGATTATGGGTAAGTATTGGTTAGAATAGCCCCATCCCCCTTTGACCCACATAACTCAGTGCGTAAAGGGGGAAAAAAGAAACCCAAGGTATTTTTGGGAGCACAGTTCCCTTTTATTGCACAAAGAGGTTTGGCACTCTGTGGCCCATTTAAATTCACCCCTTTTTTCGTGAGACCCCTCAGGGGGGGCACTAATGGTGGAAAAAATTTGGATATATCTAGCACAGTAAGGCTTTTCCAAGAAAAAGCGAATTTCCCTGACATTTGAGGAATGGGGGCCCTTTTTACCCCCTGTCCCCTTTTTGGGACCCGGGTTTTTGTAAATCCCCCCGCTAAAAAAATGTGACCATAAAACTCAAGGAATTTTGTTAAATTCACATTCTCTTTGTTTGAGTGAGTCCCAAAAATGCAAAACTTTAAAAAGCCCCTCATGTAATGCACTATTGTTTTAATTTGGGGTTTTTGCCATAAACTAAATTCTCACGAAATTGAAACATTGGGAAATATTTTGGATCACATTCTTATAGCACCCGAAAGATTTCTGCGGCTGAACAAACACCAAATGTCAACCTTTTGTACCCCCTGGGGCCTAAATGTTAGAAAATGTTGTTAGGTATCTGGACTCTGGATCAGTTCTAGCTATGGTAACCTTTTTTAAAGGTCCAGCTTTGAAAAGATATTGCTCCTTTCATAGATGAATAATATGTGTTTGTGGGGATGTGTCTTTCTCTCTAAAGGGCGTATTTGGCGGGAAATGTCCACAAAAGTCTCACGGGTGGGGTTTTTTGGGGTTTTTGGAACAACAACAATTGGAGAGCCCCATGGAGTGGGGCTGTAACGTCTCAATGAGTCATATCCCTTAAAGTTTGAAGTTCTTTTTCCCCTTTCTTTTCAGATAAAAGGGAAATAGCCGTGGGATTGTGCAAACTGGACGAACTTTTTGCCCACATGAGTTTTGTGCTTGAAAGCCCTTAAATTTTTCCAAGTTCACTGAAAAAGGGGAAAATTCTTTTATCTAGTTTGACCCTTCCTGGATCGTTATTGTATAAATGATCTGAATGAGACCCAACTCAGGGCAGTGTGGTAGTGAGAAGGCACCTCCAGACCCTTTTAAGATGTAAAAATTGTTTTCAGTGTCTTCCCCCTTTTTAGCTGATTTTCGTTAAAAAATTTTCCCCACGGTTGGTAAGGGGGCCTGAGATCCATATGGGAAGTTTTGGTCTGAACATTTTCCCAAGACGGCTGTATCTGCAATTTTCATTGTATGCTGTCTTAATGTTCATGATGCCCAGTAAAAGGTGAAATAATATTGCAAAGAACAGTGATTGTAATGTTTTGGGGGCCCGTAGGGATTTTGGGTAAAAAGTATGTAAAACATAGTTCTTTGGGAGATTTCCTCTGCAGTCTGATGTATGACTTTTAAAATTTCACTTTTTTTCTACTTAAAGGCGTTTTTAAATGTGATCTGCAACTGCTGCAAAATGGTTTTTTTTTGCCGCTTTGCTGCGGGTTTTGTCCTAAGCGGGACTTTTATTTGCTGGGGGAAAGTCTTTTCCCACCCCGGTAAATTTTTTCGGTTTTCGGGTTTCAGTGTCTGTATACTTTTTTTTTGGGGGGTAGGCCCCTGGATGTCATCCCCCCTTTTCCATCCAGGGCCTGTGATCTCTTTTTTTATGGCAGGGGCCATTTGGAAGGTCAGCAGAGGTAGGGCCTGTTCACACGGTTTAAAAATGGCGAAGTGGCCAATTACGGGCCGAAAAGGGGCCCTTCTTAGGTAATTCAAGTTCTCATAGAAAAAACTTGGATTATGTCTCCTTCCCCCCCCGGGCAATCTGAAATTGACATGGTTACTAGGGCGTATGGCCCGCGGAATTAAAGTCAATGGGCGGCAAAAGTGCCGGCCCCCCCTCACTCCCCCCGCCCTGCCCCGCCCCGTCCAAGGCGAAATTGGGGGCATAATTATGTCCCGAAATTAAGCAGTGGAACATACCTAATCGCTACCGCTTTGGTCTTATAGTGATGATGTCCCGCAAAATGTTTTGGTTTATTTCCTCATCAACATCGGGGAAAATGCCACCCCTGTGATTCCCCTTAAGGGGTGGACATATTTTCCCTGGATTCTTCGGGAAGCTGTTTAGAAATTCCTGAAACTTGTACTTCATATCTATTTTTTGTTTTGGGGTTGAAGAAATCTGTTAGGGTTTTTGGCGCAGGGCTTAAGTGCATTCGTAGCGGTAGGGTGCTGTAAATGTCATAAACCTCTGGCCAGATAGTGCAACAATTTGAGCTCATTTTCTTTTGTATCTTTTTATGTTGTTTTTCTTCCGAAAATTTCTCAAACTGTGTCCTTTTCTCCCGTTATGAGCCAGGGGTTTTGACTGTCGTTGTATCAAATTTGGAACATGTGCATTTTAGTTGCCTCCCCGCGATTCAGCAATGCAGTATGGAAAAATTGTAGGTTTCTGGGTACAGTCCCTTTTAAAGTGGTCGAGCACATCCCTTTGGGTTGGATTTTGCGATGGCAGTCTGTTCACAGGCAGAACTTCATCCATCTTCTTGCCCGTTTTAAATCCCCTTAATAAGAGAATCGGGTGAAAACCAAAAAGATCTGCTTTTATTGCTCTCACACTTTGCCATAAAAAAAAGCCCAGCCCCCCTTTGCCAGCAAATACCACTTCCTGGTCTGTGTTCTCCCCTTTTAAAAAGGCGGGAAAATTTTGATTTACACCCGCTTTTAAAAAGTGGTGCCCCAGGCCTCTTTACAGCACTATGGGCCCCGGGCAGGCTATGCCTGGGCTCCCCCCCCCCCCAAAAAAAAAAAAAAAAAAACTACTCACAGAACATTATATGATTACTGCTAACAAAACTTTTTACCTACAGCCCCGCCCTCCCACTCAGGTCCACCATTACTGACAGAGTTTCAGCATGGTCGAATATGAAACAAAAGTAACCCCCGACCCAGGGATCACCGGAGACGTCCTTTGATCAGTTTTCCTTTAACGTTCTTTTTCTTTCCTTTTGTCCAGACCCCGGGGCACCCTTCTCGGCCGCAAACTGTCCCTGCAGAAGTAAACCCCCCAAACTTTTTAGATCCTTTTCACTTGTTTATGGACACCCCCTTTTAAATAAAATAGGTTGTAATGTTACCCCCCATTGAGTGGTAGGATGAGACCCTGAGATAGGATACAGCTTTGTAGGGACATAGTGCCCCCTTGTAGGTTTAAGCCCCCTGTAAATGTAGCCCCTTTTTTTTATAGCCCCCCCGTATAAAATTTTGGTCCCCGAAGAATATAGCCCCCCGTTATACCCCCTATAGTATATGCCCTTTAAAGCCCCCTTAAAAAAAGTTCCCTTTATACACCCCTTTTGTATGCCCCCCCTTTAAATTTGCCCCTTAGTTTTTTCCCCCTTATATAAATGCCCCCTGTAGCCAGTGGCCCCCCCAGAAAATGTAGCCAGTGTCTCTGTAGCCCCCTGTAGCCGTGTCCCCTGAAACCAAGTCCCTGAAGCATGTCCCCCCTGTAGCCCTGGCCCCCCTGTAGCCAGTGGCCCTGTAGCCCCCCTGTAGCCAGTGGCCCTGACCCCGTCCCCCCTGTACCCGGGCCCCCCCTTTGCAGGGCCCCTGTAGCCCCCCGTACCAGTGGCCCGTGCCATGTCCCCCCGAGCCAGGGTCCCCCCCCCAGCCAGTGTCCCCCCCTGTGCCCGTGGCCCCTTAGCCCGTGGCCCGTAGCCCCCTGTAGCCGTGTCCCCCTTGCCCGTGTCCCTATCCCCTGTGCCCTGTCCCCTGTAGCCCCTGTAGCCCTGTCCCCTGTAGCCCCGTTTTCCTGTAGCCCCCTTTAGCCGTGTCCCCTAAGCCCCCCCCTTTAACCCTTTCCCCCATAGCCCCCCGTAGGGCCCTGTCCCCCTTTCCCCCGTAGCCAGTGGCCCCTTCCCCCTGTGCCCCTGTCCCCTGTAGCCATTGCTCCTGTAGCCCCCTGTACCCATGTCCCCCATAGCCCCCCTTTCCTTTCCCATAGCCCCCCGTACCCGGGCCCCTGTAGCCCCTGTAGCCAGTGGCCCCCGTAGCCCCCTGTCCCTGTCCCCTGAGCCGTTGCTCCCGTAGCCCCTGTGCCAGTGTCCCCCCTTTAACCCCTTTTAACCTGGTCCCCCATGCCCCCTGTAACCAGGCCCCTATGCCCCCGTACGGGGTCCCCTATAGCCCCTGTACCGTGCCCCCCAAGCTCCTTGCCAGTGGCCCCCCCTAGGCCCCCCGTACCCGTGGCCCTGTGCCCCCGTACCATGTCCCCTGTAGCAGTTGCTCCTGTAGCCCCCCCTGCCAGGCCCCTATAGCCCCTATAACCCCGTGGCCCCTTATCCCCTTGCCAGTTGCTCCGTAGCCCCCCGTAGCCCGGGGCCCCCTATAAACCCCCTGAGCGTGTCCCCTATAGGGCCCCTGTAACCATGGCCCCCCGTGTCCCCCTTAGCCAGTTTCTGTAGCCCCCCGTAGCCAGTGCCCTATAGCCCCCCGTATCCTTGGCACCTGTAGATGGGAAAAAAAAATATTTTAAAAAACTGTTCTTCCCAACCCGCGTCCCGCTGTGGGCCGCGCTCCGGGGGGTTGTTTCCGGCGTGGCGGGTGCAAACTCACGCCCCCTACGCCCGGGCGTTGCTCCCCGGGTTTTCCTCGGCCGGAAGCCTGCGGGTGCCGGGCCAAGATATCGCGGCGCAGGAGGTGATGTCCTCCTGCAGGTGTCGCGCTGCCCGGACCCGCCGCAGGGGGGTGTCGCCCAACGGGCGGTAGGGGCTGCCCGGGAGGGGCCCCCAAGTGTGGGGCCCCGGGGAAACGCTATGGCCCCAAGGGGAAAGAGGCCCGGTACCCTCAATGGTTTCCCTACAGTGCCCTCCATAAAAATGGCAGCCCTAAGTGCCCCCTGTAACAGTGGTTTTTCCCTACAGTGCCTCCCTAACAGGGAGCCCTACAGTGCCCCCCCATCGGTACCATAGTTAATGCAGTCCGAGACTGGAGG
>JAODAL010056337.1:0-23344 GCA_025379985.1 Phyllomedusa bahiana | reverse complement strand
CCGACCCACATGCTGTCCCCTAAGTGTCCAGTGACAGAACACGATACAGAGGATACAGTTCCTGGCAATGTTTTGTTCACCCCCTGACACACAGAGGAAACTGAAAATAATACATTTAAATCGAGCAATTTAAATGCGGTAAATATACACTCACCGGCCACTTTATTGGGTACACCTTTTCCAACTGCTCGTTAAACTTAATTTCTAATCCCCAATCACATGGCGGCAATCAGGGTTTTTAATGTAGACTGGTAAAGGGACAATCCCCTGCAGTTCAAACCGAGCATCATATGGGGAAAAAGGTGATTTGATGCCTTTGAATGTGGCATGGTTGTTGGTGCCAAAAGGGCTGGTCGAGATTTCAGAAACTGCTGATCTCCGGGATTTTCAGCAAAACCCTCTCTGGGGTTTTACAGAGAAGGGCCCGAAAAAGAAAAAAACACCCAGTGAGCGGCAGCCCTGTGGGCGGAAATGCCTTGTTAGCCAGAGGTCAAAGGAGAAGGGGCAACGGGTTCGAGCTGATAAAAAGGGCAACAGGGGACTAAATAGCCCCCCGTTAAAACCCAAGGTGGGCAAAAGCATCCAAACGCACAGTACGGGAACTTTGGGCAAAAGGGGCTACAGCAGCAGAAGACCCATCGGTGCCACTCCTTTCAGAAGAACAGGAAACGGGCCCAATTCCCCAAGCCATCGAAATTGGACAGTAAACTTTTGGAAAAATTTTGCCTGGTCTGATGAGTCTCAATTTTCTGCTGCGACATTGGGATGGTAGGGTCGAATTTGGCTCAAAAACGAAAAACATGGATCCACCTGCCTTTATCACGGTTTTGGCTGGTGGTGGTGGGTCATGGTGTGGGGGGGTATTTTCTTGGCACCTTTGGGGCCCCTTTTGGGACCAATTGAGATGTTGAACGCCCAGGCCCACCCGAGTATTGTTGCGACCAGTCCCATCCCTTTATGAAACAATGTACCCAAATCTATGGCTACTTTTACAGGATAATGTGGCCAGTCAAAACTGGGAACATCCAGACTGGGTTTTTTGAACATGGAATGCTTCCAGCACCTTGTTGAATCTTTGCCACGAAGAATTGGGGCAGTTTGAAGGCAAAAGGGGGTCCAACCCGTTACTAGCATGGGTTTTCCTAAAAAAGTGGGGGGAGTGTATATTTGCCAATTTTTTCCCCTTTCCCCTTGGGGCAATTTATTTTTGCCTCCTGCAGGGTTTCATTGCTTGTTGTTTGGACAGGGAAGAAACTTTTAAAGGGGTTTTTGATCCCGCAAGACCTGGCAGAGTGACTCATAAAACCCTTTCTAAATATAGTGATGCTCATACAAGCATGCTACATTCCAGGAAACAGAAAAAAAAAAAAAACTAACCCTTTCTTTGTTTTTTTTTCCTCTCCACCTTCAAAACACCATAACTATTTTTCCATCTACCCAAAGGACCTCATGTATGAAAATGTCAGCAAACTTTCTTTGTTGCCCATAGCAACAAACCAAAGTTCATAGAAAACCAACCCAAGCTCCCTTTCATTTCAATAGGCTTTGAAAAAATTAAATGGGGGCTCGATTGGTTGTTATGACTCTGACTGGTTTGTTATGACTCGGGTTTGGGTTGTTTGGGGCTCTGATTGGTTGTTTGGGCTCTGATTGGTTTTTCTTGGGGTTCGAGGGTTGCTATGGCTTGATTGGTTGCTAGGGGCTCTATTGGTTGTTTTTGGGCTCTGATTGGTTGCTAGGGGTTTTCAAATGGTTACAGGGGCAACAAAGAAAGTCTTACACCTAGACAGTTTTTATACATGTCCCCCAAAAGGTGGGGTAAAATGTGAAAAATGTTTTTGCGGCATGTTTGCACGGTTTTGTTTTTATGTTGTTCACTCTTCTTCGGTATAAAGGATGTGTTATCTGTAATCTGCATGTTGGTACAAGTCCAGAAATACATAGGGATAGGGTTTTCTTTTGTTTTATCACTGTAAAAAATATCCAAACATTTTCTATTTTTTACGTTTGCGCAGTAGGATCATTTCTGCCCTTTAAAACTTTTTTAACTCGCCTATTGACCTGAGTGAGGATCCATTTTTTCCAGGCTGAAGTGTAATTTTTATTGGTAACATTTTAGGATAGATGTAATTTTTTTGATCACTTTTTACTATAATTTTAGATGATGTAAAATGACAAAAAAAATGCAATTTTAGTGTTTGAAATTTTTTTCTTCTGCAGTGTTCAGCATTTGGGATAAATTACATTATATTTGCATACATCCGACATTTAGGGACGCATCCATACCAATTATGTATAAAAAAAATATATTGTAATATTGTAATATTTTTATTCTTTTTATACTTTAAAACTTTTTCTTTAACTTTTACATTGTGCTCCATTGGGGTACTTGACCACAAGGTGCACAATTGTTAACCTCTTACCGCCTCAGCCAGTTTTGTCCTTTGAAACAGAACCATTTTTTAAATCTGACATGTGTCACTTTATGTGGGAATAACTTTTTTCACTTTTACCCATACGTGTGATTCAGAATTTGGGTTTTCCCCGTACACATTGTGCTTTAAGTTAGTAAGAAATATTGGCCCAAAAAGTCCTTGTTTATTTGTGAAAAATATAAAAGTATCATGAAAAATGTGAAAAATTTACCATTTTCAAACTTCAGAAATATTTGTGTGTTAGACAGATAGTTATTCCACTCAAAATAGTTTATAACTAGCATCTACCATATGTCTGCTGGAGGTTGGCATCATTTTTTAAAAGTCTTGCTTTTTTTAGCGCCATTAGAAATTTAGTAGTAATTTTCACATTTTCAAGAAAATGTAGGTCTATACAATTTACAAATGTAGGTCTATACCAATTTGTATATTTTTTTATGTTTTATTGCTTTTACACAATAAATACACATTTATTTAAAAAGAAAAACATGTTTTTCGCCATAGTTTGAGAGCCATAACATTTTTATTTTTCTGTGTATGGAGATACATAGGGTCTTGTTTATTGCGGGAAGAGTTGACATTTTTATTGGTATCATTTTTGGTGGGACAAGGCTTTTTGATCAGTTTTAAATCCATTATTTGGAGGGCAAGGTGAAGAAAATACTGCAATCCTAGTAGTGTTTTTTATTTTTAGTTATAACAGCACTCACCTGTTTGACTTTGTGGGTCAAAATGATTACGGTGATACCCACTTTATATCGTTTTTTATGTTGAAGTGCTTTTTTTTTTTTTTTAAACATATTTTATTTGGCATCTTCATAATAAAGTTTTGCAACAACACATTTTATGCATTACAATGCACAATTAAAAGTCTGATACCAGGATTTATACCATAACATAATATTAGAGCAAAAATAAAGTCAGAATATGTTTGCCTCATGTTTAGTACAAAAATAAATGTGATATTTCCTGAAGTTTCCTACCATCACTATGTTTCATCCTAAGTAGCTATACATCATGAAACTCCATTGATTAGTGTTCAGTGGCAAAAAGCATGACATAAAGCGACGCTAAGCATTTTCTGACCATATACCTGAACAATAAAAGCTAAACGTTTAAACAATCAAACAGCCAGGCCAAAGGAAGTAACACATCGCCCACACTTTCTCTTTTAGTTCACAACCACCCCTTGTGCTTGTAATCTGCCTAAGGTCCCCGAAAGAGCCTCCGTCAAGTACCATTTTGTATATTGGAAAATATTCACTAATGTGTCTATCTCCTGTTGAGTGTAGAATTTCTCCAAAAATACCCTCCATTTCCTGAAATTTTTTTTTGCTACAACCTCTTTATGTCGTTTTGCATACATCTTGTCAGATCTGGCATATATTTTCATTTGCTCTATCACCATTTCAATACTTGGGATTGCAGACTCTAACCATTTGGTCAGGAAGCATCACTTCGCCACCATTAAGATGATATGTATTATAGCCGGCAGATCACGCCCCGATGATCCACAGACTCTTCTTTCCACACCATCTCTTCCATGTAGCAAGCAGACTACTAGTGACATGGGAATATGACCCTTCCATAGGGATAACACCAACTCCCTCACCTCCCCCCAGAATGCCTGAACCGCTGGGCATTGCCATAAACCATTAAATAAAATAGCTTTGGGTTCTGCACACTTTGGACAGGCTGTAATTCTATCCGGGAAGCCAGGTGACGGAGGGATGTCAAAAGCGTAAATAGCAGCATGTACTATTTTAAAATACGTCTCACGTCATCTTTCATTGATTATGTGCTTACGTATCAACCTCCAACCCTCATTTATTTCTGATTCTATATCCGCTTTGCCTGTCCATCCACTCCACCTCCTGAATCCATAACTCGCATCAAATTTAATATATTTGTCCCTTATATGTGCATATATGGTGGCGATAGATGTCCTATGTGGTTCTATTCCTAAAAGTATGTCAAAAGCATTTCTAACTCGTTCCCTGCTAATGTTTTGAAGTCTTGATATCAAGGCACAGTAATCTATGAAATACGGTCTAGAGTTTTAAGGAATCGGGAGTTTATACTCTATCTTGAAACCTCAAAAGTTTTGTATCTATATTCTTTGGGGTGAAAAAATTGTTCCAACGAGGATATCCCTGCTTCCCTCCATTTCCTAAACCATCCCCTATTTTTTCCCTCTCGAAATTCCTCATGATCCCAGAGAGGGAGGTATTTCGAGCTTCTTCTTCCAAGTAGCCAACGTATCCTTAGTAAAATAGCGTGCTTGCTGCCCGCGAGGGATGTTAGACCTGCTGTAGGGGCATAGACTGTAAGCGGCAACTCCAGCCAACTATCATTTCCAGTTTCCCATCTGAATAATAATTTTGTTTTTGTGCACCCCAGTCAATTATATGGCCTCCGTTAAACAAGCTAATATTGTACTCCTTAGATTAACAAATTGAGCCCCACTTCCGACTTCAATGATTGTAGTTTGGAGAAGCTATCAATAGAGCCTCTTTCCGTGCCAAATAAATTTGGAGACCCATAATATTATATCGCTTAACATCTGTATGACATAGAAGAATAGGGATTGTCTGTAATGGTACAGAAAACGTGCAAAGGCGAATCATACTTCACAAGATGTATGCGCCCCTAAAGTGATAATGGAGGTCTGCCAACCCTGGATCTCCCTTTGAACTTTCTCAATAGAGCGGAGTATACTTTAAACCTGAATTAATGAGGATGATGAATGGCCTATTTTAATACCCAAGTAATTTAATGTATTCTTATTCGCTATCTTTATTCCCATCACTTCTAGCTCTGTCACTCTCGCCCTGCTGTCCCTCTCCCCATCCAAAGGAGCTCACATTTGTTCTCGGTTGACACCGTAATCCAAAAAGATCCAATTAATCAATCAATTCCATTACTTGAGTGCATCTGGAGCCTTGATTGTTCAGAATAGAGCACATCATCCGCAAAAGCGGTTAACTTTATTTCTTCCACCTACTCTTAATGCCCTCATCAGATTTTGACTGCTCAATTGTACAAAGCAGGGGGTTCAAGTGTCAGATTGAAAGAGCAGGGTGACAACGGACCACCCCTGCCGTTGTGCCTCTCTTGGAGATTAAAGAGTGTTGGATCTGTGAATCCCGGGGTATACGATTTGCTGCCTTTGGGTTTCTATACAGGAAATCTATAAAATTGTGCATGTCCCCTATTATCCCGAATTTGTCAAGCACCATTTTGAACCAGCTCCACCTCATGCTGTCGAAGGCTTTTTTTCTGTGTCTAATGACACCAGCGGCCCTCGGGTATTTTTGCCATCTCTTGCACATCCAGCCCCTATGACCTTTCTAAAATTTTAAAATTTCAGCAGCCCTGCCATTAACAAATCCTACTGGCCTGCCCTGTCCGAAAGCAGGAAGAATATTGGCTAGCTATTTGCTAAAATTTTTAGATACCAGCTCAGGTCCTGGTTATAATCGAAATAGGCCTGTAGGACTCCATTTTAGTATGGTCAGTACCTGGCTTGGGTAATACTTTTATAATGAAATGCCAGAGTTTTGCCTCATTAGGAATATCATCTCCTGGCCAAAAGAGTTGTGTAATAATTGAGCCAGCGTGGGCGCATTTGGGCTAAGAGAATTTAAAGAAATCTGCTGGGTATCCATCCGACCATATTTATTTCCATACCGGAAACTCTTGCCTCAAACCTAGATCTATGCAGATTATTTTCTTCTCTCCAACCATACCAAAACAACTTTTTTTTCCATTTCCTCCATTTTTGCTTATTGGCCGAGTGAAGATTTTAGTAAGAATGCGGAATATGCTTTCTCTGACCTAATTATTAAAACTCATATACTTTCCTTTTGCACTATTTTCTTATAATGAAGAGACTTGACTAATAACTGCTTTAGCAGTTTCCCCAAAATAATCATGATTATGTACTGTGATCGGCATTGTTTGATGAATAATTCTCAGCCATCCATCCATAACCATTTTCCTAAAGGAATCATCTCCCCGCCAGGGCTACAGGGAATCTCCATAATAAAATCTGACCTTTTGGCAAGAGTATCAGCAAAGCTCTATTATTATCGGCGCATGATCTGAGATAATTATCTCCCTGATAATGTTACGTCCCCTACTCTATCCACCGAATTTTTTTTTGTATACAAGGAAATTATCCTATCTGGACAATGTGATGATGTGAGTGCGAAAAAAAGGTGTTCTCTCTTTATCGGGTGTTTCGCACCAATGTTATTAGTTCAGTTGCTTCGCGAAATGCTTTAAAGCAATTCTTTGGTTCGTTGCTGTTTTTGGGAGAACGTTTAGTCTTCCCCCGGGGGGATTACTGCATTCAAGTCCCCCCCAATTAGAGCGTGAGCGACCCGGGCAGGAGGACCTGAGCGCCAATTTTTTAAAAATTTTACTTCCTTCCCCTTTTTCGGGCCTAGTGTTGTATACAATATCTCCCCCCTTTGGGGCCCTTTAGGTGTCCCGCCCATCTACCCCCTCTCTTTTTTTCCGAATAATATGAAGATAGTGACTTTTTAAAAAAATATTAATACCCCATTTTTTTTTGTTTACTGCCGGTGAACCCAACACCTCCCCCACCCAAAAATTTTTTTTTCTAAAGAATCCTTGGCGGCTAATAGTTTCTTGCAACGGCTATACGAGCTTTTTTTTAACCAAAATTTTCAGTATCAGGGATCGCTTTTTTGGGATTCAAACCTTTTCGTTCAAAAAAATTTTTTTTAATTTTAAAAAAACAAGGGTGGGTGCTCTTTTTTGCAGATCTGTGGGCCATAAGAACCCTTTTTTGGTTTTTTTGTTTTAACCCTGCTGATAACAATATTCCCTTTTTTGGCTGAACCCTTATTAACCTTAAACTAAAAAAATTTAGAAAACCCAACAAAAGTGGGTTTTACCATTCTCTCCCCCAATTCCCTTCCCTTTATCATCTAGGACCCCTCTTTTTTTGGCATGCATCCTATTCCACACCCTCACAAATTTAAACCTGATTTAAAAACCCACTTATGTAAATTCAACATTTCTCTACTCCCAATACCCCTCAGTGATAAAATGTTGATTTAGCCCTTTCCTTTTTACCTTTTGAGGGGGGGGGATAAGGAGGGTTGGGTTAAGGTCTTAAGGGGGGGAGGGGGAAAACCAGAAGATAAAAAAAATCACTCATTCGTTCACCCGGGACTGGAAAAAAAAAAGGGAAGAGGAAAAAAAAAGATCTCATGTCAACAGCAATGGGTATACACCCAAACCAAAGTCGGGTTGATATTATCAAAACTCCAATATTCTCCTACTGTTAGAGTCCAGTTCTCAAGATTTATTTCTTGTCTCCCTCGGCTTCTGCGGTGGTCTTTGCTCCTTAGGCCCGAGGATTGGGGATTTTCTCTCTGCTCCGGTCTGAAGGGGGCCCCCAAAAGGGTTTAAGTTTTGCCTAGATAGTCCTAAAAAAAATTTGGCCCCGTCCCCCTTCTGCCTGCACTTTGGAAAAGGAAAAAACTTTGTTGTGCCGTCTTCGGTTCACTCTCAAAAGACTGTATTGCGTTGAAAACGAATCTTTTTTGCGTTAAGCAGAGCATAATTTCTGAAGGCCCTTTTTCTTTCGTGAAACTTCGATGAGTAGCGTTGAAATTTTAAATGGTCGTCCCCCAAATTTTTAAGGGTTTTTTTGTCATTTTTTTAAAAAATGGCGGGGGTACTTTGCAATTTAATTGTCGGATGCATAGAACGAAAATTTGCGCCTTGTGACCTGTGGGCATTATCAGGACCGACTCAATGCGCTCTTTCTACTTTGCACAGTCCCTCCAAAAATCAGCCACTGAATGATCGCTCAAATTTTCTTCGCTGGCGGGAGCCCCATATGGGTAAATTGTTTCCAAAACTTCCCAAATTTTTTTTTATTTTTTGATTTGGGTGCGTGAGATCATTTCTGAGCATGTAAATCAGAAAATTTTTTTCGTATGGTAAACGTTGCTCCTCTCCTCCTGACCTTCCCCTGCTTTTTAACCTCCATTGAGTTTTTGATTTGCTGCTAGTTTGCTTTTACAACGTGTCCGAATGTGTCCTGTAACATGGGGGGTATTTTCTTTGCTACTGAATTGCCCGTGTTGGTTAATTCTGAAGTGAGGAGGATCGTTCTCAAATTCTTGCGATTCATCTGCAGAGGAAACCATGTCCTCCTGATCAGAGTCTAATTTGCTTGCAGTTCCCTTTTCTTTCCTAGTAATAGGAGCCATCTTGTTATCTCCACACTTTGCAAATCTCCACTCCCTGTATCAATTTGTCGTACGCAGCAGTAAAAAGTGCCAGTATATGTGCACAGTGCAGTATATGCTATAGCCTGCCTTTTCTGCCTTCCTTCTATATTGCAAGGGCTGATCTATGGGTTTGAGCAGGGTTTATGAATTATTAGATGCTGGCCTGTAGTTATAATCAAAATGGCCACCGGCACTGTGTTTTGGCGCCTTTTTACTTTTTCAGCCTCTGGGGACACTCAGGCTGCTTTTACCACCTCTCCCCCGCTTTCAACCCACACAGTACCTGTGCGGGTTAATCTTCTGCCACCTCCTCTCTCCTGCGCCCGCTCCCGGGATGATCTCTCCTTTCAGCTGCGGAGAGACACTCTGCTGCGGCGTTGCACTGCCTTCCAGCAGGTCCCAATTAAGCTTGCGGCTCCGGGGATTTCCCTCTTTGCCGCACTGTGCAGGGAGACCGCAATTGCACTGGGTGGGCTCCGATGCCTTCCCCCGTCCTCCGTGACGCTTTTCAGCTGTGAGCTGCAGCTGTAGATGCTGGTTTGATGGTGGGTCTGGAGGAGTGCACGGACCGCGCTCCCTACATCACCAGCGCCGGAACCGGAAGTCTATGTTACAGTGCTTTAAAAAAAAGTGTTTTTATTGTGTAAAACAATGTTTATGCATCGCTGTCTTCTAATAGCCATAACTTTTTTATTTTTCCCTATACAGAGCTGTGTAAGGACTTTATTTTTGCGGGATGAACCAACGTTTTAATTGTTTGATTTTTTTATGGCGTTCACTGTGTGGGTAAATTAACATAACATGTTTATAGGGTGGGTCATTATGCACGTGGCAATACCAAATATGTGTACTTTATTTATTTTTGATCTTGTTTAGGGCAAATGCCATTTGTAAAGGGGAAAAGGGCGTTGTACGTGTTTTTATTTTATTTTCGTGTTTCACTTTTTTTCACTTTTTTACACTTTTTTCCCTTTTCTCCGTAAGGGATTTGTATGTGTGATCTTCAGATCACTCATACAAAGGGAGATCAGTACAGAGCAGAAATGCTCTACACTGGTCTCCATTGCGACTGCCAATCACCATGCCGGCAATGTCCACAATACATTGCCGGCATGGTGACATCACACACAGCCCGGGAAGTGTTTATTACACTCCTGGGCGATCTTCTGCAGCTGACGCCGAGAGCAGGCAGATAAAGCTCCCTTCTTCTGCCTGTGACTTAGCTCCAGGGATCTTAATAAATCGCCGCAGCTAAAGAGTTAATCACCCGCACTTCCCACTAGGACGTATGGGTACGTCCAATGTCGGAAAGGGGTTAATACACCATTCTGCAATGGAGTGAGATTTGTGGAGTTGGTGTCCTTTTTGGTGGAGTTGGAGTCGACTCCGACTCCAACAATATATAATAAATTTGGTATAGTTAGTTTAATGCAGTACGTAATGAAGATTTTTCATAAGGATTTGGAAAAATTTTGAAATGTCCTATACACTGACAAGCGAAAGTGTAACAATGTTTTGAACTTTTGACTTTTAAGCTCCATATTTCACCATCCACTACAGCTTTGAACCTGAGGCTACCATCAGTTTATAGACAATCCTCTTGGCTATCTCACACATAGATTTGACTTGCAACTATTTAGCATATGCTTAGTTCTGCAGATTCTTGTTGTGTAACTGCATTGTTACTGTTTTGCTCCTGGTAGTGAGACAATCTTTTTCTTCTTGTATATTACAAATAACAACCTGTTCTCAAATTCCCTAACAGCTTAGTGTGTTATAAGGTTGATTCCCAAGCGATAGGTCACTGATTCAAATCGAGGAGCAGCCATGAAGAAGATTTCCCAAGAAAAGAGAACCCACATCATCCAGCTCATCGATAGCGTCTCTGGGCCAAGAAAATTGCCAAATGGCATCATGTGAGGCCCTGACAGCTGGGAGAACATGAAATGAAGTCCATACATCCATTGAAAAGCCAAGAAGTGGACATCCAGGAAAAATATCAGAGTCAACAAGTCGGCTCATCACAAGGTCAATCAGTTCTGACGCAACAAACAAGGCAGTGGAGGTGGCTCATACTCTATTCTTAGTATCAGTGAGATCACAGATGTCCATGCAAGCACCATGTGACCCGCATTATACAGGTCTGGAATGATGGACCGAAAAAAGAGGAAGAAGCCTCGAATTCAATATTGATATAATAAGCGTCAGCTCGAGTTTGCAAAAAAGAATGGAAAGTGGAAGATTGGAAATGGGTGATTTATAACAATGAGATGAAAGTCAATAGATCGGGCCCTGATGGGGACAAATGGGTCTGGAAGAATCAAGGGAAAAGGAGGCTAATGGGTCGAGAAATTGTAGGAACTGTCAAGTTCAGTGCAGAAAGCCTGAGGATATGAGGATGTTTCACATCCAAAGATGTTGGATACATGACCATTATTGATGTTAATCTCAATGCTGAGCTATATGTGAGTGTCCTACAAGATGAGTTACTTTGTACACGTGAGTACTATGCGTATGAAAAGGACGACATAGTGTTCCAGGAGGACAATGACCCAAAGCATATGTCAAGGTTGGAGAAGGAACGGTTCAATGACAATGAAGTAGAGTTGCTGTATTGGGCTCCACAGTGCTCAGAGCTCAACCCAATTGAATACTTGTGGGTAGAGTTCAATAAAAAGTTGTGTTTGTACCCAAGTGAGTTGACCAGTATGCCCTAACAGTAAAAATGTGTAGAAGAGACCTTGGACCAGATATTGGTTGAGACATGCTTGAATCTGATCCAGAGCATGCCTAGAAAGATTCAGCCAGTGTTGAAAGCCAAAGCCGGATTTACAAAATACTAACTAAATAATAAAAATTAAAATTTAGATTTTTAGGAGCAAAACAGTAACAATACAGTTACATGACAATAACCTGCAGCCTACAGAACTAAGCAGATGCTAAATAGTTGCAAGTAAAATATATGTATGAGATAACCAAGATGATTGTCTATGAAAGGTTCAAAACATTGTTACCCTTTTGTTTGTCAGTGTAATTGTCAAGTCAAGGGAGGTGCAGTGACCCCTGACTGGAACCTAAACCACCGTCCCTGCCTACTTGAGGTGCTGCCCTAGGCGACAGACGGCAACTGGGCGACATTCCCTGCGCTGCTAAAGTGCTGGGGCCGTCAGAAAGAAGAATAGTCAGACAGTCCGGGTAAATATCAAATAGGAACGCCAAAGCCCAAATCAGAACCGAGGGATAAACGTAAACAAGCCCAGGTCAAAAGCGAAACAGAAAGCGAAGCACATAATCAGGAGACAAAACCGGGGTCAGGAGAACAAACGAGGTCAGGAGACAGATAAGCAAAAAACATTTAAAACCAAACAAGTAAACGAGGTAGCCCGGAATATCACAGGCGCAGCACTCAGCCTTCAGGGAGTTTAAATGGGATTTTCCCGGATACCACCCTGCATATGATTGGGGCGGCCCCCCGGGTCTCCCATTGGCCCGGGGCAACCCGACCCCTGTCAGGAGTGGCTGGGCCCCTGTCACTCACAGAGTTGTCAGCAGCATGTGTATCAGGGTGGGATTGTGCATCAGCTGCTGCAGCCTGTTGATCCTTGCAGCTGAGAAAAGCTTTAGCCCTGACAGTACCCCCCCCTTTTTGGAGGGGCCACCGGACCCTTCCCTGGTCTGGGTTTGTCCGGGTAAGACTCATGGAATTTCCCTTACCAAAGGGGATCAGAATGGATAGGTTTCGCCGGAACCCATGATCTCTCCTCAGGGCCATACCCCTTCCAATGGACCAGGTACTGCAGTGACCTTTGGGCCTTACGCGAATCTAAACTACGGGCGACTTCATTTTCTAACTCCCCCTCTATACAAACTGGAGAAGGAGGCCTAGAGGGCGGAGTCACAGGCTGAATATACCTCTTACGAAGTGCATGACGGGACACGTTATGTATACAGAGAGAAAAGGGTAATTTCAGCTGATAAGCCACCGGGTTAGCCATCTCCTGAACCACATATGGACATTCAGGTACAAGTGGAGGGCATAGTTCACCAGGAGGACGAGCTCTGTGAACCTTAGCCCGCGCGCAAACTTCACAAGATGCCGCATTGGCCTCAACGCTGGCACCGCTGCTTCCAGATAGAACATTAGCCTGCACATCAGTATTGCCCAGCATGGTAAGGAGACATCTGTCAACACACCGCTGTCCCCACCTGACTAATTCCCCTGAATTCCAGTCAAACACTGGATTATGTTTCTGAAGCCAGGGCAGCCCCAAAACCACATCAGCGGGCAGCCCCTCCATGACGAATAGAATACACTTTTCAATATGTATGGATCCTACCACCATCTCCAGCTCAGGGGTACAATATTGGATTGCGCCCCGAGCTAGCACAGAATCAGGAGACAAGCCGAGGTCAGGAGAACAAGCCGAGGTCAGGTACACAGATAAGCAAAACACAATAAACCAAACAATTAACACAAGGTAGCCAGGAATATCACCGGCGCAGCACCCAGCCTTCAGGGAGTTTAAATGGGATTCCTGGATACCGCCCCTGCAGCTGATTGGAGCGGCCTCCGGGTCCTCCCATTGGCTGGTGCAACTCGCCCCCTGTCAGGAGTGGCTGGGCCCCTGTCACTCACAGAGCTGTCAGCAGCATGTGTATCAGGGTGGAATCGTGCATCAGCTGCTGCAGCCTGTTGATCCCTGTAGCCTGAGCACAGCTTAGCCCTGACAGTAATTGTCTGTTCTATTTCTAATCTAAGGATCTAGGCTTTAGTTGAGATGAATGTGTGCTGCACTTTATGTACATGCTCAGTAGTAAAGCTCCTCAGCTACAGATCAGAGGAAAAAGGCAATGGGAAGGAATGGCTGCACTCATCTCAGAATCAGGGCTGTGGAGTTTGTGTTGTGGAGTTGCAGTCAATGTGCTTTTAGGAGGAGCCGGAGTCATAGTTGGAGTCAGAGTCAGGGAAATTGAGGAGTCAGAGGTTTGGCTTACCGTCTCCACATCCATGGTATAAACAATGCAGAAGGGTGGATGAAGATGGCAGTTTTAACACTTCCTGACTGGGGCACGAAATGATAAGACGGTGGACATGGCGGAGATCGAAGCCTTCACAAGATCTATATTCTATATAACCAATTTTCACCATGCAATCTCGCCGCAAGGTTGCCGATTGAAATGAGAAATGGTGCTTTGCATCATATCTCATCCATTTAGTTGCCGCAGTCATGGTGGGGTTAAACAGTAAGGAACAAAGCTCACAATATAAGAAGCACAAGAGGGTGGAGACAGAAACCAAGAGAACACAGGGGAGAAGGGGACAGCCTGTTGTAGAGGTCAGCAATGCATGATGGTAACTGTAGTCTGTCACACAGGTTGGCTGCTTCTAAAGCCACTCCCACTCTTGTTGTGTGGAGGAGGAGCAAATATACTGTAACAGTGTCACAACAATGATAACTATACATGTTTACAGTGTGTTTTTAGTATTGTACTGTTGGTCTCTGTGTAACGATCCTACAGCTTTGTTTTAGATTTTTGTCTGAACACCACTTTAAGTAATTTTTCCATAGGCATAAAATGTCATAGGAGTTACATGAATTAATCATTTATATTGCAT
The DNA here is from genome assembly GCA_025379985.1 of Phyllomedusa bahiana. NCBI lineage: Eukaryota > Metazoa > Chordata > Amphibia > Anura > Hylidae > Phyllomedusa > Phyllomedusa bahiana. The sequence continues at coordinate 9,017 of JAODAL010056337.1, read as the reverse complement.
TATCTCTACATACGCAACACAAATGACTAAAGGGATTGTCTACCTTATGTTGTATTTATTTCTTACATCTAGAATATGAAATCATACAAATCTCTAGTACTCATAAGTTAATAAGTTGGAGGCCTGGGCAGAGAAGTGGCAGATGAGGTTTAACACAGATAAATGCAAGGTTATGCACATGGGAAGGAAAAATCCATTACATGATTACATGTTAAATGGAAAACGCTGGGAAAAGTGACATGGAGAAGACTTGGAATCCTGGTGGACAGTTTAAAATTAACTGTAGCAGCCAGTGTCAGACAGCAGCTGCCAAGGCTAATAGGATTATGGGGTGTATTAAAAGGGGCATAGCTGTACACGATGAGAACATCATTCTTCCATTATACAAGTCACTGGTTAGACCACCCATGGAATATTGTGGCAGTTCGGGCACAGTGCAAGGAAAGTCATTGTAGAGCTTGAACAGGTACAAAGGCGGCAACAAAAAAATTAAAAAGGACTAGGTGGATGGCAAAACCCAAAAAGATTAGTAAGATTAGGGTTATTTAGTTTAGAGAAAAGACAGCTTCGGGGGGACATAATAAATATGTATAATATTAAAGGTCAATATAGAGATCTCTCCAAAGATTTATTTATACCCAGGACTGTATCTAGAACAAAGGGGCATCCTCTACGTCTAGAGAAAAGAAGGTTTCTACATAAACATAGAAAGGTATTCTTTACTGTAAGAGCGGTGAGACTGTGGAACTCTCTGCCAGAGGAACTTTTCATGGTGAATTCAATAACAGAGCTCAAAAAGGGTCTGGATACATTTCTAGATATAATAATATAACAAGTTTTAGTGACCAGGATTCTGGAGAAGGGTCTGGATATATTTCTGGATGGAATAATATAACAAGTTATAGTGACCGGGATTCTGGAGAAAGGTCTGGATACATTTCTAGATGTAATAATTTTAACAATGTTATAGTGACCAGGATTGTGGAGAAGGGTCTGGAACATTTCTAGATGTAACAATAAAAACAAGTTATAGTGACTGGGATTCTGGAGAAGGTTCTGGATACATTTCTAGATGTTAAAAATATAACAAGTTATAGTGATTAGGATTTCTGGAAAGGGTCTAGATACATTTTTAAGATGTAATAAAATAAAAAGTTATTGTGGCCAGGATTTCTGGAGAAGGGTCTGGAAACAATTCTACATCTAATAATACAACAAGTTATAGTGAAACCCGGGTTCTGGAGAAGGGTTGGATACATTTCTGGATGGAATAAATATAACAAGTTATAGTGACCGGGATTCTGGAGAAGGGGCTGGATACATTACTAGATGTAATAATATAACAATTTATGTGGACCGGGATTCTGGAGAAAGGTCTGGATACATTTCTAGATGTAATAATATAAAAAAGTTATAGTGACCAGGCTTCTGGAGAAGGGTCTGGATACATTTCTAGATGTAATAATATAACAAGTAATAGTGGCCAGGTTTCTGGAGAAGGGGCTGGATACATTTCTAGATTGTAATAATATAACAAGTTAAGTGACCGGGATTCTGGAGAAGGGTCTGGATACATTTCTAGATGTAATAATATAACAAGTTATAGTGACCGGGATTCTGGAGAAGGGTCTGGATACATTTCTAGATGTAATAATATAACAAGTTATAGTGACCAGGATTCTGGAGAAGGGTCGCTGATCCAGGTATTTACTCTGATTACCAGATTTAAGTCGGGAAGGAATTTTTTCACTAATATGGGGACATTTGGCTTCTACCTCATGAGGGTTTTGCCTTCCTCTGGATCAACACTATAGCACAATAGGCTGAACTGGAGGGATGTCTGTCTTTTCCTTACAAACTATGTAACTATGTAACATGTATTTATTTCAATGCAGTAGGCTTCTGCCTAGAAAAAAATGGTACAGCCCACATTCCTGTCCATAGTGGTTCCCATGGAGTAAGTGCATGGAGTAAACATGATGTCAGTCATGTGACCTCCAGGCAGTCGGTTATCAGCAGGATCATATGATCATAGGATCTATGGGGGAACTGAATCGGAATAATGGTGGGATAATTATTATTAATATGGTTATTCCATCAGCTTCTTCCTTGTGTGTAGTTTGTTGTAGAACTGCTGTCTCTCTAGGGGACGTCATGTTAATGAAGTTAAAGGAATGTTCTTGCACACATTATTCCCCCGGTCTTATCTTGATGCTTTGTTTTATAGGTAACTTTATTAACAATAACTGAGAAACAGTTGTGTTTTTTTTCTCACAGATAAAGGGGTGTTCCTGCATTTAACATCATAAGTTTCAGTGAAGCAATTTTTAAAAAATTTCATAAATACTCAAAATTTCATTTATAAACTGCCATTCATTCTTTATGTGACTTACAGTATACTGAGGATTAAAGGGATTGTCTCACTACATTGATTCATCTTACCTCAGACCTGTTTTCTTGGTTTCATTTTGAACTCGGGGGCGTGTTTACTGGCTTCTAATAGGCTGCAGTAGAAGCAAGGTCTGTAGCTATAGCAACCAGTGCTGGCAGCCTATCATGAGAGATTGAACAGGTCTGTAACTATAGCGACCTGAGGAGCTGATGCAGGCCATACAAGAGGGGATATCTATAAATAGGTAGGACACTGTCAATGGACATATATTGCAAAGTGACTTGTTTTTGCAAGATCTTTAACATAGAAATCAATCCCTGTAGTGAGACAACCCCTTTGCTCAGTGTTAATATTTTACATTAGACATACAATTTACACACCTCTGCTGTATAACATCTAAGTACACTTGTAGTATACAGCCGATGGGACTGATATAATGCTAAGCATTCATTTTTCTAATCTTAAGGCTGGGTTCACAGGCTCGAGCAGCTGCATGAGGACACAATCAGGTGTGGCTTTATCCTGCCGAAGCATGTAACCCAAGCCTAAAACTTTTAAATTACAGGAGTTTTGCCACAAAGCACAAACTTCTGAGGCCAGCTCATGGCTCAATATGAGCCGGCCTCATTTAATGGGGAGATGGCCTCACTTGCGCAGTTCTCCCCGATTTATGTCTATTGGAGTTCCGAGTATAGCCAAGCACATTTCACTTGCTCAGCTATATTTGGAATAGCCATAGAAAAGAGCTGCCCTCTTCCTGTTCTCTGAGGCTCATAAGAAGCTATAAGCTGGCCTCAGAAGGGATTTTGTTTTGTGGCAAATCCCCTTTAAAGGAATTTTCCACCAGTGAACTAGTAGTTCATCCTACTCGGCAGCTTTGGTTAAGAGATGTCCACACATGCACGATGGTCATTCTCTACTGAAGAGAATGGCAGCACTGTCAGCCTTCCTAACTCTAGCCGAGCACCAGATCTGATGCTCCATCCAGCAAATGTCTGCCAGCTCTCTCCCCAGTAGTGCCATCATCATTTCCTCTGGCCTTCACAGGATGTGTGCGCTGCTCCTTCTTTTTGTCTCATTGCCTCCAGCTGAAATGTTGCACATTTCATTGGAGTACTGCTTAGATGTGTAGAAAACATACACTACATAGCTTAAAATCAGAGGAACCCTATAATGAAAAGTCACTTTTGATATTTTCATGACCTTCTATTCTAGCTGCACTTCCCGAGTTATGTACTAGGTGCTGCTGTCCTTTCGATTAAAGTAGGAACAGTTTGGATAGATATTAATTTTTCCTGTGACCCCAGAAAAATCATACAACCGATAGCCTTGTTCCCTACAGGAAAAATAAAGCGTGTACAATCAACATATGATACATGCTCTTTTTTTCTGTCTGTAAAAAGGCTGGTGGTTAGCTGTTAGATTTTCTCTTAATAGTTAAGAATATTCTGATTTGATCAAATCGGCCCTACCCGAATCCAAAGCACAACACTAATATTAGGCATTCATACTAAGAACATTATATATATAATGAATGTCATTGACTTCCTATCATTTTTCTGTCCAGTCTGCACTCCAAGCAGAGATGACGATGACGATGATGATGATGATTATGAGAACGCCAATCCGTGTGATATTACACCAGTTGTACCGTCCCGAAAGACTAGAAGAATGAAAGATGCAATAAAAGATGACTTTGCTTTGAAATGTAATGTATACTCACTGTCAAACTCTGCTTTTCTACTTCTGGTATCAAATAATAATATGCTGTTGTAGAAATACTGTACTTTATTTCCAGCCTTTTTTGCATATGAGGGCATTTTGAACTTTTTCTGGAACTGTCCTTCTTACGGACAATGTAGGTAGTTTGTGTCACTTGTAACATCTATTTTGTCATCAGTAGTTTTCCAGACCAAATTGCTTCCATGCTGCCAAATTACAACCTAGATTGTGAAATCAGAAACCAATGAGATTTTAATTGAGCAAAAATAGAATAGATTATTTTAATATCCTTCTCTGTACCCTCCAGTCTAGCACTCAAGCTCACTTCAATCCATCCTCCACTCTGCTGCCCGGATGATCTACCTCTTCCCTCGTTCCTCCTCTGCCTCTCCCCTCTTTCAATTCCTACATTGGCTAACCATTGCCCACCAAATCCAGTTCAAGTTACTAACCATGACCTACAAAGCTCTCCATAACCTCTGCCCTCCATTCATCTCTGCCTTAGTCTCCAGATACCTCACCTCACACAATCTCCGCTCCTCACAGGTTGTCCTTCTCTGCTCTTCTCTTGTCAGCTCTTCGAAAAACCTTCTCCAAGACTTCTCCCATGCTTCTCCTATATACCATAATAGAAACCTCTCTGATCCTCACCTTCTCACCCTCCCCTCCTCCATTGTAGATTGTAAGCTCTCACGGGCAGGGTCCTCTCTCCTTCTGTTTGTTATTTAGCACTAATATTGTATTTGTCCTGGTCTCATGTTATGTATTCAAATCCCTTTGCTTGTACAGTGCCCTGGAATTAATGGCATTCATAAATAATAATAGCAGAGGTGTAACTTGAAGCCATTGGGCACCCATGCAAAATCTGTAAAAGACCATACCCAACTATCTAGGGTCATTAACAGTAATGGTTGCCTAGTGTGTGTGAACAGGTTCCTACTCTACCAAATGAAAACCGTTTTCTGTATCTGGCATGGTCATACCTAATTTTGACATGATTCCTGTAAAAAGTTAGATTTTTTTTTTATAATTTCATGTTTATAGATATACAATAGGCATAAAGTATATACACAGAATGAGATACACTTACAGATATAAAGTATAATAAAAGTTTTAAATTCTTTTGCTTTTTTAAAAGCTGAAAAAGAAAATACAAAAGTTAAATAAGCGGAAAGCAATAAGGGTGACATATCAGAAAAGAGGCACCACCACACCAGTTTTAAGGCGCATTAAATGAGTGTATAGTGCACCTAAATCACTCAGATGAGAAGTAACATATTTTAACTGACCCATAGGTATTGATATGCCGAATAAACAACCTCCATCTGTTTGGACGACGCCCCAGAAAGGTAAGTCCTGCATTGTCTACACTAAGCTTTCATTTGTTACTTCAAAATGTTTGTAAAAATGTTTTTACTTCTTTTCATTTTGGGTGATATGACTGGAAAGAGGCGCCTCCACGCCAGTTTTAAGGCACATTAAATGAGTGTGTAGTGCGCCTGAATGAATGATCCTGTCATTAATCTGGCGTCCGGTCTACCTTGCATAGTATATTCGATGTGTCTAATCTAGGCGCATAGCATAATATAGGCACATAGCATATCATTGCTAGCGTATTTGATGCACCTACTTTATTCGCATTCAAATGTGTCGTGCCTGGTGTATAATGCGCCTAATTTTGGTGTACGACAGTTCACTTACATAGATAATAGGGCATCAACAGTTTTTTGGCACAAAATAAACCAAAAAAATGGTGCAGCTCTAATGGGACATGTCGCCCTAAGTGTTTATTTGGTGAAGTATAAAGTAGAAGCTTTTGAACAATTCCCTTTAGATTTCCTTCAAACAGTGGTCCACTATCATTGCAAGAACTTGGTAAAATTGTTCACTTTGTTGGTCACTTACAGATCCCAGATTTGGGGGGAAAATCTCAGATGACAGTGCAGAATGTATATAGTGAGTGATATTCTGCATCTAGTTCACTGTTATTCAATTTAAAGAGGTTCTCCAGTGAACCAAAATGGTTTAAATGGCTTGCCTGAATCATTATTCATATCCCTGTGAGTTTTTTTGTCTGTGCTTTATAAAGTCTTTCTTCTGAGCAGCAGCATTTCCTACTTGAAAGCAATCTCCCTATGCCCTGTAAAACTACAACCTGTAGGATTATTTGTGGTCAGGCACGGACTTGCCCACAGAGAAACGGGGAATTCCGGACATGGTTGGCCCTTGGGACTGGCAGGCCTGGGTCTGTTTTTCAGGGAAAAAAAGAAGAGAAGCAGAGTGCAATATTAATGTACAGTCCTGTACAGGAGTGGTAGGGTGGGTCCTAAAAATCATCTCCACTGGTGGGCCCAGGAATCAACTCTAGTGATGAGTTCCAAGGATCAACCTCAATGGTGGGCCCAAGGCACCCCTGTCCAACACTATTTGTCATGCTTGGTCTATTATACCCCCTGCCAAACCTCAGTCCCACTGTCATATTGAAAGCCTTGGAAGGCAGGACCAAGAGAATGTGACTTCAAAGGTTGTCCAAAAATAAAAAAAGACAAACCCTTTGGTCACATGATCTCCTGGGCTCAACACAAAAATACGGAGCTTTCTGTCAAACAGCTGATGTAGAACTACAGAAAGCTCACAGAAAATGTAATGAAATTATGGAGAAATAAACTTTAAATCTTGCAAAAAAAATTCCAGAATTGTAGATTGAGCTCATGACCAATGTAACGGTCTGGTAGTGGATCCGCTGGACCACTGCAGGCGATGGTGGGGGCCCACACCAGGGAGCGGAATCTAAGTAGGTCCCGGTATTCACCAGAGCCCGCCGCAGAGCGGGATGGACTTGCTGCGGCGGGAATCTACCAGGTCGCTTCCACTGGCGGGACTTGCCTGCGGTGGCGGCCAAGGGTAGGCGTGGTACAGATTCGTCAGGCAAGCTCGTAGTCGGGGACAGGCAGAAGGTCAGGACAGGCGGCAAGATTCGTGGTCGGTAAACGTGAGCAACGGGTATGGTACACGGGAAGACAAGACAAGGCTTTCTGGAACGCTTTCTCCAAAGGCATGAACACTAAGGATCCGGCAAGGGCTTTCCAGGAAGAAGGGGGACTTAAAAAAAGGAACAGTGCCCGGCAATGACCAATTACCGGCGCACTGTCCCTTTAAATTTCACACTGCCGGCACGCGCGCGAACTAGGGACAGAGGCAGGCAGAGCAGGAGCGTGGCCGGGTAAGTGAACGCCGGCACTAACAGGGGAGTGAGCGGACCCCGGACCCGACGTGCGGGACGGGGCGCCGCTCGTTGTCGGGGCACCAAATTCCTAAATTACCATAAAGATGGCCTAAAATGTAATTATTAAACACTGCAAAATGTAATGCATTTCAGGGAATGTGCAGGTTCCCCTTCATCATATAAAATATCAGTACCTCTGTTTTATTAGTTATTTGAAGTAATTTGGTGAGACAAATTATTTAGAATATAATTTTTTTCCCACTGGAGAACCTCTTTAAGGTGACCATATACATCAGATCAAAGCTGGCTGAACTGAACAAAGCTGGCCAATCTTATGTGCATGGAGGTATCCTGACCCTTTCCTGACAGCAAATGTCATATAAAGGAGAATGGGGCTGTTAGATATCAGCAAAGACGAATCTTTGGTCCTCAAGGTAGGAAAGCCATGACAAGAGGTGTCTGCCAGGGCTTATTCCTCTCTATTGTGAACATATGTACACTACTGTAATATCGGAGGTTTGGAGGAATAGTTGTTGGCTGAACACATGTTAAACTGATGCTATGACATATTTGTGGTCAACCTTTGCATCCAGCAATGCTGGAACTTTAAGTAGGTTTCTCATCTGCAGGCCCATACATTCATGAGTAACAATCCAATCAATCACAGAATTATTTGTCTGCCCATAAAAGCCTTTCATTGGACAAAAAAGACATATTATTTACAAAGTGACCTACCAAATGTCTATAATAATCCCTGTTAAAACATAACTTTTACTTAGACTATCTAAAATGTTAATATCTAAACCCCTATATACTACCACTACATACCTTTAGATGATACAGCATACTGTGCACTATCTGCCAGTGGAGTAACGCCCCGATAAAGAGCGGCTCGCTTTTAATGACAGAAAATTATCACTACATGCGTGTATAGACACCTTTAAATCCCAGTTTTATCCGACGCGTTTCCCCATACAATTCTAGGGTTCATCAGGGGATTCAAAATTTCTCTTACTGTGGGAAAAAGAATACATATAACAAAGCATATATTACAACACATGTACTTCCCTTTCAAATTAGATAAATGGATTGATACTTAGCTTAAGTGCTGCCAGGTATAATGACGATAATTCCCGCAGCACCTCTAGTACGCTGGCACCCAAGATAAGAGGGATTCTGACAGTTTTAATCGGTCAATTAATAGGTAGTAGGTCATGAATTTCTACACCCAAAATCATATTGGAAATTATGTTCATGATTTCAGATGCAAAATCAATGCTGATAGGTGTTATTAGTGAGTTAGATCACATTTATTATCCAATGCCAGAAAATCACTCAGATGAGAAGTAACATGTTAACTGACCCATAGGTATTGATATGCCGGCTAAACAACCTCCCTCTGTTTGGACGACGCCCCAGAAAGGTAAGTCCTGCATAGTCTACACTTAGCTTTCATTTGTTACTTCAAAACGTTTTTTTTTAAATGTTTTTCGTTCTTTTTATTTTGGGCGACATGTCAGAAAAGAGGCGCCTCCACACCATTTTTAAGGTGCATTAAAGGAGTGTATAGTGCACCTGGATGAATGAACCTGTCAAAAATCTGGCGTCTGGTAATAGTATACCTGGCGCCTTGCATAGTATAATTGATTTCGCCTAATCTAGGGCATAGCAGAAGGG